>WURT03146514.1:0-11085 GCA_009936505.3 Holothuria glaberrima
TGTATATATATGTATATATATATATAGGAACTTGAGGGTTGGAACCATGCAGATGGCAGAGTGCTCACCAAAGAAGGAGCAGATACACTATAAAATGCTAAAAGACAAGCTAAAAGTTAAAATTTTTAACATTTAACATTTTAACTTTTAGCTTGACTTTTAGCATTTTATAATATATATATATATATATATATGTTGGGTTATTGCAAACGCATACATAACATTTCAGTGCTGCTAGCATGTTTCAAAACTAAGATGGCGGAAATTTCAAAATGGCTTCCCATGTAATTATTATAATATTTTGAAATAATGAGAAAAATATTTATGAGAAATATATTGAACACACTGCCTCTTAAAATATGGCCATGTTTCACGCCAGATAATTAAAAAAAAATTTTTTTTAGAACATTTTTGTTGGAATTAATGTCAGCCAAGATGGCGGAAAAAAGCAAAACGGCCGCTAATGATGTAATAACAACGTAGCATAAAAACAGATAATAATAATAATAATCATAAAAATATATTTCGATTGAAAACAACACATATCTTATAGCAGATTGTACATAAAATTCAAAGCATGATTTCTGATATTTTATGCAGGACCCCATACTAACCAAGATGGCGGAAACAACAAAATGGTCGTCATTTTGAAAAAAATCAAAGTTCCCCATCCTGTACGAGCGGCATCCTTTCTTGGTCAACCTAGACACCATTACATACTCAAATACGTTGAAAACAGATTCTTTACAATTTTTTCGCAGATGAATCATATTTTGGGGTTACTAGAATAGGCCTCAGCCTACCAATTACGTGTGACCTTGTTACACCTGATGATGTGTTTTTTATAACAGGAAATTTGGCAAACGTGTGGAACAAATGGTGTAAGCAGGACCTTGTTCATTTACACATTTTTGAAAATTTAAGCAACTTATATGTTTCATGTTTAAAGACTGTATGTTAACCTATATAAAAATTATAGAACGCCGGAAGATCCTTTTTACCTTTATTGAGAAACTGAAATAACGGTGACATGAAGCATGCAGCCTTTCAATGGAAACCCACCTAGAAAATAACGTTAATGTAATAAAGCACTTAGAAACTTAGTGTTTATGAAAATGAGCATCCCCGCTTTGTATTTGACTTTTTATATTTAATATTTTTTGCACTTATGTGGTGATAGCAGTGGATGGATGGAATAACCCCCCCCCCCCGCTCCCAATCCCCTTCAATATTGTTTCAACGGACGTGTAATATTTTACAGATATGTATTAGTAAGAGAAGAGTATGTCATTACTTCATAATCATAGATGGGGTTTATTTCCTATGCACTTGGAATAACTCTAATTGAATCATATAGTCAGATACATGTGGATTTACTTAACAACTAGCATAAACGTTAAAGTAATCATGTTTGAAAATGATACCCCCAATCCACTCTCCACCCCGGCCGATCGACACCCAAGTTTTGTTTAAGATTAATTGTTATGGGCACGGAAATCTACCAATATGAAGCGGTAGACGTGCTGACTTAATAAATGCAAAAATGCAAGTTTTTTTTTTTTTTTTTTTTTTTTTTTTTTGAAAACTAGAGCAGTATAGCGGGCTTACACAATTACAAAATATGACTTTAAAACTTGCCTAAAGTTTCTATCATAAAGTACACAAACTAGCGTCCTTGAAAATGGATCTTGTGATTAATTGTAGACAACTTTTTGTACTGAGGCCAATATTACGTATCGAAAAGTGTTAACATTTGTTAAGGTTATTTTTTCGTTGGGAAAATCAAGTACAAAATCAAGTACATTAATCGAAGTGCATTCACCTGACGTGTTTGTTATCTTCTGAAGAATGCGATCAAAGTACCGATTACAAGTGAAACTTTACTTTGAAAGCCAATTTGAATTTCCTTCCTTTGTACTTTCATTTAACAATGGTTGATATGATCCTATTTTTATTACGATAAAGTATTTTCTTTTTTGAAAATTTGATCTTCTGGCGTTTCAAAAAAGTTTAATGGTTTGTGTTCGATAAATGTTGAAAAAAATCCCTCGATGTTCTGTTTCTTAATTCTGTTGTTTGTCCAGCTGGTCTCAAGAAGGCTTGATATTCGAAAATTGCAGACCTCTTTATAAGGTTTAAAACCTTTTAACATTCCAAAGACCATTAAAAGGGAAGGGACCGAAGTGGTAAACTAACATGTGAAGCTGGTACACCTACGGTAGCATAGATACGATCGTTTTGCCCATAAAAGACAAAACTACTCGCAAAGAGTTTTAACTGTGCAAAATTTATTTTGGTGGGAGTCTGGGTGTCTACAGTCTCAGCGGTAACGCCTTGACTTCCACTGTAGTTCTATAAAAAAAATCCAGAAGATGAAAAACATTCGTTTTGATCTCCTACTGTTTGCTGTTTGCTTTGTTTGCTGTGTTTTCGTTTCATTTTATCGAATATGAAAAAAGAGTATTACGGCAGCTGCTCTAAAATCATCCAAGAGAGAAGTATTTAAAAACTCTCATTGCATTTTAAGAATGCTTTTTAATAAATATATATATGAGAACCATTCGTGTGACAAACGGGTTAACATAACCCTGGGGGCCACGAAAGTGTAAATAATGTAACTAACTTCGCCGATGAGTCCCAGAACACTAGGCCGAGGTGAAATTGGTATCACTTTCAAACTTATAGACGAACTTTAAAAATAAAGTATGAGCCTCGTAGTAAAACAGGAGTTACGTCCTTCTTGGCAGAATAAAATCAGAAGTAATTAAAATCCTAACTCGTACCTAACACTTCATACCTTGGTGGTATGGGAAGTCTACACTGTCTTCGCCAAACATGACTGTACAATCAATACGAGAGCATAATGAACATAACTATGTGATGTCATATACCACGTAGATGAAATTGTACAGACCCTATCTCTTTTGCTTTCTTTGGAAGCTGGAACTTGAAACACTTGATGAAAGCCTGAGAGTTTAAGGATGATTTTCTTTCGTCCAAAAATCTAAGCCATCTCCTTATACAATTTGCTCATCAAACAGTCGAAAACCGACAGTTAATATATTTTTACAGCAAACAGGAAGCCTGGATGACGTGCTGTGCTCTTTCAAGAGCAAGAGCCCCTTGATTTGTTGATTGGGAGAAGTGAGACAACATTAGACAGAAAGCAATTACACAATTGTTTGTTCTCCTCTGACTTTAGGTCGCGTGAGGCAGGTGGAGGGATTAAATATCATCCTGAAGAGATAAGAATTTGCCCCAAATTTCTCTTGAATCATCACTTAAATTTTAAAAATCTCCTCTGTTTTCTTTTACGAGTGTCGTCCTTTATGCTTCAGAAAATAAATACTGAATATAAAAGGAAAACAGTGAAGTGGACTGTATGAATTTATCAATTCAGTGACAAATAAAGAATTACGTGACTAAAAGGAGCCAGTCAATGAACTAGGATACCAGGGTACACTAATTCACATAATGGGTATATCTGTATTTTCCCTTTAGTGCCCAGGAGAAAATTCCCATTGAGTCCCAAAAGATTATTTTATGGGATTTCGGATTTTGCATGGGATTTTATGGGATTTTGGGGGGGATGTCCCAATTTCCATGGTGAATCAATGGGACGATGGATTTTTCCCATTGACTCTAATGGGATTTTATGTTGTGACTGTCCAAATTCCATATTAAATCCCATTGAATCCAACGGGAATTTATGGGAATTCAATGGGAGTTTAATGGGAATATATGGGATCCCATAGGTCCCATTCAACGGGATTCAATGGGAATTTATGGGAATATTCTCCTGGGTGATGTAAAAGGCAATAGGCAGTCGCCCCAAAATTTGCTTTGAAAAATCAGCAAACTCTTGCAAATTTCCTCTTGTTGCATTACAAGTACCTCTGAGGACATTTTGAACATAACTACTACAAACAATAGGTAAAGCAATGAGAAATAGGAGAAATTCTCCTTGAATTTCACAATTCGCTAACAAAAATATTGTCACATGATCAAAACAGGCCATTCATGAACCAGAGTAACGGGACATACTAACTCTGATTGGGGTGACTGCATTTTCCCTTTAACATTCTATCAGTGTTGGAGGTCTTAAGTCCCCACTCAGGGCCAGCCTCCAAGCAGATTTTTGGGGCCTCGATCTCGTACAATTTGTACTTGAAATGTTACCACAGGGCTCTTTGAAGTCTATCCAAAGCCATGCAGCTACTATATACAACATACTTTCCAAAGACAAGGACCGCCCGGAGTTTGCGATTAGGATCCCACAGAAATAGATGTCGTAAGCCCATCCCAGGTAGCCCCACGGCCTCATGTTTGCATGCAAGCAAAGCGCGAATGATTATATGGTTCCCGAGTGGCAATTAAGTACACACCTTCTATACGGAGGCAGAGGGAGAAGGATCTTTTTCAAGTAGCTTCTAAATTGGAAGAGGCCTTTGTCTAATAGGACTATCATGACACTATCTAAGTGAAGTATCATAATCTGTTTGGCGTAGCTTACATTTTTCTAACAAAATCCCTCCAAGATTGCAAGAAATTGCACTTCCCGGGAGTTAAGTTTCGTAGACTACACACTTGTTTTAGAAATTTACACTTTAGTTGAAAGACCCTAGTAGTAAAGTCTCCACCTATGTTTGAAAGATTGTGATGCAATAACTGCTCCGTAAGGAAGACGCTGCGGGATGCGTTGTGTTCAGGGTTCTGTGGCATGTTCTCGGTTGGGTTCAGGGGTAATATCCAAGTGGAATCTAGCAGGCAAAGTGAGCTCTGGGTAATTATGAAATGAGGATTTTAGCATAAGCAACGAAAATTCAGATCATTTTGTAAGAGTGAGCGAAAGGACAGTCTATATATAGCAATAACCAAAGGGGTCGAGGGCTAAACATGTCCCAGTATTTTTTCTCTTTGTAAACGTGCTAACATTCACCATCAACAGGGAGCGCCAAAACGAGAAACTTTAAATCTTGTACATCATGCTACAAATTTTACCGTACTCAATAGTCAAGATATTAGTTTGCTTCATGATCCCCTCTTGCTGCTCGGCCCCAAGGAGGTCGGAAATGTTGGCCTAGTACAGACTTCGGAAAAGAGTGTTCAAGGCGAGAATAATTCCGTGTGTTGCTCCCCTAATAATGGCCACCAGATATAATCCTAGAGTGGGAACGGTAAGGAATAGGCGCCAATTTAACACCCAGGATCATGTTCCATGACGAACGTTACCAGTATGCAAGTTCTCCCAGTGGATTAGATATAGGGGGCAAGGTGGTGATCATCCCTCCACATTGCCTCCAAAGTCCCTGTTCGAAACGCATGGTCGTCGATGGTCATAAAATGCACAGTGGTCCTCGCATTTACAATTTAGAAATTTGACCGTTTATGAATTCTAGCTATTCTATAAAAGTCTTTTTCAATCTCCGCACTCACCCAGTATAAATAGGAGTCTTGTTACTACCGATTTCTGTGAGAAAACTTTAGTGGTAAAACTGTCTCTTTACACTCTAAAAGCGCGCTGGTGAAATTTAACCAGGATGATCTCGAGGGGCGCTAGGTTTCCATACATTTCCTGGTTAAAGCTGCCAGGAGATCCTGTTTAATTTTAGCCAGAAAAATGTCAAATTTTGACTAAGATGTTCTAAAGAGTCGTTACTTTAACCAGAAAAATGTTTCTCTGACCCGGATTCTTGGTATGCAACCAGGAAATGTATGGAAAACTATTGACCCCTATCCTAGTTAATTTTAACCAGGATGTTTTTAGAGTGTATTACCCTCTGTATAACAACTTGAGTGTCATTATTATTCGGAGGATCATTGCAACGCCTTTCCAAATACATTCTTTGACAACAACCGTCTTCACCAGAACTCGATCGACGGTTCGTCTGAGATATTATTTAAATTAACAAGGCAAAAATCATGACGTCAGTGGCTTTTTCAATAACAATGCCATTTATAGAAAGTTGAGAGCTTCATGATTCTGATTACAATACCACAATTCCTTGGCCAGTGTCTCAGGCGCTTTACCACTGTATGACACTTGGCAGGCCTGTTGCCTTGGACCAACCATTAAGATGGACCCTTGGTCACAGGTTGGCAAGGGGAGGGAGTTGCTCTCCAGCACTGCACATTGCAATGCAGGTTTTCGGTCAGCACCTTACTCGCAGTCATCGTCAGCCAAATATTTCGTGAATGTTTTAAATTACACATGGAGGACGCGGGATTTTCTCACTTCAAATGGTCCGGAAAAGCCGCAGTATTTAAGAAAAGCTCCCGCAATAAAAGGCTTTGCAGGCCACACCTTAGGAGATTGCAATCCCCTTTGGAAGTTGCTTGCTGATAGAAATTCACTCTACTGACGTCCATGGACATGTCTATGAAGGACACATATTATCAGCATGTCGTTGATTTAGTGCACTTGAGCTTCAAACAGCAATGAGATCTAGAAACTTGTTTTGACAAGATTCATAGTGTCCTAAAGTATCTAACATATAACCCCACTGATTTTAAAGTATGTCTTGAAACTTTTCAAAGTGGATGGGATTCTCCTCCTTAAACACCCCTTCCCAAGAAAGCCTAAAAACTTAAGTTTTACGCCAAACTCCTAAGACGTCAGCTGAGGAAAGCGAAAGCGATTCCCCTTTTTATAACTGTTTTAGTAGCAAAATTGTTATTTGAAGATATTAATCTGTCTCAAATTTTGATTTTTGTCCCCACACATAAAATGTCTAGCTTTGCCTCTGGGTCCTTCACCGTGACACTTTTTATTTCCCAACAAGTATCTGCCAATAAGAAGACAAGTCCGAATAAAGATTCTCGGTGGTTTAATTTGCTGCAACTTTTCAGTTTTTCTAAACAGATAAATGTGTTCCCAAAAGTAGGAGAAGGCGGAAAGAACTTCCTCCTTCGCATTCTTGCAATGCTCTGTGTTGCATTGGTGTAGGAAGATGTTACAGACAGGGACTGAACGTTGTGTCGGACCGCCGTTCTGGGTTAGGGGTCTAAGGGGAGGAGGTGTCCCCTTCCCTTTGGCTAATCTGCAATATTTAGGGGTCCTAAGACGTAATTTTGTGCAGAATGCTGGGCAAATTAAAAAAAATGCTGCAAATTTTTACTTTTTACCGAGAGGAAACAAATAAGCATTGGGATTTTCGTCCTTGGATTGAGTTGGGGGGGGGGAGGTGGGGAAGGAGGCGGAACCAGTGGCCAGCGTAGCCATGATCTTTTTAGTGGGGCGTTGGGGGCTTGACTATTTCATGGGAGGAGGCGCCTTAATATTAAATAAAATGGAATATATTTGTAAAACGATCTGCTAGGTCAATAAATCTCAAGTGGGGGATTAGGTGCAGCTAGGGAACACCTCGTTTATGAGGTATGCTTTATGACTAGATAGATTTTAGGCTGACCGGTACTTTATTGGTTTGTACGACTGTGCCTTCTGTCATGCCATGAAATGGCCCCTTACAGAATCAAACACTTTTCATTTCCCGATCAATAAGCCCTTCATCGGGTTTTCAGCGAAACGTTTATAGTGGGTTCACACCTCAACGTCTCGGCAAAGATGCTTTTCAGGCTTGTGTAGGACTGTCCACAACTTAAGAGGGTTATCACCACGGCAACTGCCGGTACTGCTCTGAACCGGTTTATGGCTATTCCAGGGAAATATAATCTGATTTAAGAGATAAGATCAGAAGGCACGAAATGATGTATACTGATCAGAGGCCTTTGGGAATAATCATTACATGTATGGCTGCACAATTTCTGTCAAAATCTGTAAGGGGCATTTCTTGACATGGTGGGAACAACTTCTCATGAATAAGCGCCTTAATTTCGTGAACCCATTATATGTATCTGAATGACTGTAGGCTAACGGTCGCGTGTGCTGGTCAACCACGCTTAGAACTTGGCGAAACTTATCATATTGCTGGCCGTAAAATCTTTCCTAGGGTCCATGTGACCAGTGGGAAAGTGGCTCAGGACATAATACCCCCCCCCCCGGGGCAAAAATAAGTTCAATACGGGGACGCAATGAAAATGATATACGTATTCAAACTCGTGTTGGTAATATTTAGCAGCTGTTCAAGCACATATAGTTTGGACCCAGGCACCAAGTACATAGTTGACCGTCACCATTAATGGTAGGGTTCATATACTAGAAGACTGCTAGTACGGTGATCAAAGGCGTATGTACGTACCATTCTCATAAATTAGTTTAACGTTTGAGGGTCAGGAAACCATTTGGCTCATTGACGACCCTATGCCAGAGTGAGCGTAGATGAACACTGGCGAGCTTTGCCTTCTCTTTCCGACTAGTGCTCAGATGTTAACGAGGCAGGCGTGTACTAATCGCTCCCAATCCTGCTCCCGGGACCGAATGAATGACTATCATTGACTTGATCTTTACTGATCGCACTGCACTCTAGCTTTGGACCATGCAACATGCATAGTGTTTCTGGGGCCCATGTTGACTAAATGTATAGTAGTCCAAGATGTATCGATCTCAATAAGGGCCGGATATTAAATGGACCCGTAAGGATTTGAATGAGTAACGTTCACATGTACTGGTAACGCACGTTGTGGTGACGCACGTTGTGCCGCACCTGGCCCGTTCATCACCGTACACGTTCTTCTTCTTGGAAAATGGTGAGTACATCCAGAAGGACAATTAATACACCATGTAACCGCCGTGTGGTCAGTCAGGCCCCTAATGAATTGACAATAAATACCACGGGCTTAGGGTGACTAATACCTCCTTCAAAAAAGTGTCAGGGGGTTATGCCAGTCTATATTTATAGCAATTAGGCGAACGTCCTAGCAGAGGGTGGGGGAGGAACGGTGCAAATCATGCATGGATGCAAACGCATGCACCTCATATTGACTTTGACCATTGTCCTTATGTGGTTCACACATCTACTAGTGCTAGGGTGGTCTACGGAACATTTTATCTTTTACAAGAGGCGTATATGTGAATGAAACAGCGACTTGGTTCCCTTTTCGTGACAATGCTGATCTAGTAAACGCTTTCCTGCTTACTTAACGCGAATGTCAAAGGAGATGAATAAGTAACTAACTTCAACAGGTCTAGATTTCTACTTTCGTCTGACAGATATTTTTTAACTGATATAGGAAATTTTCAAATTTTACTATTCACCTTGCAAATATCATAATGCTCTACTCATCTTCACTAACACGTAAAATTAAAGAGATATCATGCAAGAAACTCTTTTACAACCTGCGAAAAAAGTCTATTACGTTCAAGTTTGAACAATATTACAGGATTTTTCTTTATAATATGGAAACGTCGGCGGCTAACGGTAAATACCGCGAGCTGATGTTTTGCGAAAGTTGAGATTTTTTTGTCGTAATCCTATTAAAAATGTCTACAAAAGTTCAACTCTCCACCAAAAAGCGTCGTATTGTTACTAAATCAGGAGACTCTCCGGTATCTTCACCAAGAGAGTCAAAGAGACCGAAAAACACTTCGGAGCGTATTGTAGAAGTCAAAGAAAAGGTAGACCTACCCGTTTACATTTCTTCCTCCCATGTTGCTTGTGTAAAGCACGTGGAAGTACCAGTTTTGCGAAAATCATGCAGACCTATATCAGTTTAGCATTAGGCCTAGGCCTACCTATGTTGACAACTTTAAAGGTCATAAGCAGTCGCCCCAAACTTATTTTGAAACAATAGCTAAATCTCACAAATTTCTTCTTATTTCTCTTTCAAGTATCTTACACGAAATTTTAGGACATAAACATTGCATATTCAAGGTAAACCAAGCAGTTGCTCCCCATAATCATAAATTTTGCAATTGAGAGAGAAAAATACTGTCACATGATTTGCGAGAGCCATACAGGAAATAGGATAGGGCCTAGTTTACTATACAATTCTGTTTTGGAGTGACTGCATTCTCCCCTTAAGTGCAAATAAGGACACATTTACTCCAAAGAGCATTCCACGTCATGCCCATGCCGAAGTTATGCCAAAAAAAAAAAACAATAGGAAACATAAGGTAAATGCCAACTCCAAGCCAAAGATCTTCAGTTCTGAGTGCACAAAATGCAGACTGGCATTTACTTGATAATTATAAGCGTGACTGTAGTTGACTTAGCATTAGCCCGTTCGATTACTCGCCTGAGTTAGGCCTAACTCATGTCTGGTGCTACAACATTTGATTAGCCTGTGTGTGATGTCCGTATTCGCGTTCAGTGTTAGCCTAGCCTTCAGTAGCCTATTGCAAGGCCTGCTTTCCTCAGGCCCAAAGAGCAATCCCACGAGCTGGTTGCTGGGGGAAGCATCCCATGGTTCTTTGCAAAAGCATGGCAGCTATACAGTACAAACAACACACACTGATGAACAGGTTCTGAGCATGTAAATACAGTTGTGAGCATCATGAGACCTGTGAAAAGTGGTTGATGTAGCCTAGGCCTAGTCTAGGGGTATTCTAAAATCCGTGACGATGTCACGGCATGATGAATGAATTTTGTCACGGAAATAGGTAGACCGTCACATAATGTATCACGGCGTCACAGCCTTACCCATACATCACGTCACAGCCTTTCCAATCATGATGATGAAACCTAATAAGGCCACTCTAAAAAAGTTTTCATTTTCATAAAACAAGAAAAAATTATGTGAATCTGGTTGTACCTGCAAACCTTTTGGCTAACTTGATCTTATCTGCGAGCTATAAATCTTTACCAAAGAATTTTCTTACTGAGAGTAGGGGTGCAATTTCGGCTTTCCCCCGATTTTGAAATATGGTTCCGGCCCAACACATTGCTTCTGTCCCCCGTTTGAAAGTAAAGCCAAAGCAGATGTGCGGGCTGGGCCGGGACTTTCCCCAAAGTAAAAATACAGAACAGATGGTCGTACAGTACTACTGTATTATATTTTGCAAGCCCTACGATGTTTGAACCCACGCATAAAATAAGTAATAAAAGCGACTGGTCAAATAAGGCTAGAGTAGCAGTAATACCGTGCTAAGTGTGTGTTGCCGTTTAACATTACATAACATAACAAGTTTAAGGGCAAAGGAGAGCAATAGCCCCATGAGATGCCCTGTAATCCAGACCCCAAACAAAA
>WURT03146525.1:0-11085 GCA_009936505.3 Holothuria glaberrima
CAGTGACCAAAATCTTAAAAATTGTATTCACACATTACCTTCACTGAGAAGGAAAAGAAAACGATATTTATAAATAACCATATAATGTCTTATAGAAATAAATTCTATTAAACAAATATGTTTCATTAGATGCCGAGCGTACGCAAGGCAAAGAAAAATTTGATATATTTCCCTACATTTTGCTATATTTTGTCATATATAAGAATTATTAGATGCCGAGCGGAGCAAGGCAAATAAAAAATTTACATATTTTACTACATTTTGCTATAATTTGCTAAACATAAGCTTTATCAGATGCCGAGTGCAGCCAGGCAAAGTAAAGTTTTACACATTTCATTACATTTTGCTATATTATGCCATATATAAGTTCTGTGAGACGCCGAGCGTAGCGAGGCTAGGAAAAAATTGATATATTTTATTACATTTTGCTATAATTTCCTAAGTGTAAGGTTTATTAGATGCCGAGAGGAGCGAGGCAAAGAAAAATTTGATATATTTCATAATATATTTTGCTATATTTTTCGGAAATTGTTACTTTTTTTTCGGAAATTTTATAATGTTAAGCTATGTTTCGGACATTTGAAAATTTCCGAAAGTGTAAGGTTTATTAGATGCCGAGAGCAGCGAGGCAAAGAAAAATTTGATATATTTCACTATATTTTGCTTTATTTTTCGGATGCTATATTTTTCGGAAATTTTTACCCCTTTTCGGAAATTTTATAATGTTAAGCTAGTATGTTTCGGATATTTGAAATTTTCCGAAGCTTTTCAATTTTCGATCCGGGGGCGACCGCCCCCTCTGCCCACCTGTAGCTGAGCCACTGGTAAGTACTTAACCTTTGCTTATTATTTAGATTGCACGTCTTGATTTACAATTATGTTTCAAAAGCAGTTTTGTTGCAGGATTATACTTTAAACCATAGAGGTGTTAGTGTTTATGACTGGTCTCTGTTTAAACTAAGTAGTATCGAAGAGGGCATGACAGTCAGACCTATTGTTTCTCTACCAAATTTTTTAAGAAACAAGAAGCCTGACAAAAATATATCTAGTATGATACAAAAATATATCTAGTATGGTACTGCCAAAGTCCACATTGTCGGGACCTCACCAACAGGGCTTAACCCCTATTAGTGTAATCGTTCAACACACGTTTTTCCTACTCTGCAGGCTGTATCAGACCAAATATAGCAATTTTAAGTAACACGATTTGGCATCTTTCACAAAAGCTCGATGTTTAAAATCATCAAAATTTGTAAAGTCCTTTCCCTGTTCCTTTATTCATGGCAGGTTTGAATCTTGTTTACTACCTGAGACTATCGAAACGGAGGGTTTCGCTACTACAGACATGAAATTTGTTGGTACAGTATTTCTTTTTCATTTAATTTTATTAAAGAAAAGAAAGATGTATTTCGTTCTTTCTAACAATGACTTTTCTACTTTTAATGAAGTAAAAAACATTTAAAATGTGATTCTTACATAAAATTCTCACCAATTAAACGTTAAAACCAAAACTCAATATCCATTTTGGTATTCCTGGAATAGCATTAAAAACTGTAAAGGTTAATACTGTCGTGATATGTCCAGTCCATTTTTTGTGTCGACTGTATACGATTGCGAAAAGGAGGTGGTTGTAATTGGCCTTCATGAACGCAAATGGTTCACCTTCTGTTTTCATCAGACAGTCCTACTGGCCACCACCCCTCCAGATGAGTAACCACAACGGTGACTGCTGCAAATTGCCCTGGGGCAACTGTTTAAGGGTCCTGGCGTAGGACAATTATAAAACCTCTGCACTTCCGTAATTATTCCAAACAAGGACAGCAAAGTTGTTTTTCAAACGGAGACTATTTTGAGGGACTTTGTGATGAGCTGTTGCCGTAGTTTACCAATTATATCTGCGACGAAGGTGTACGAAGCATTACCCATGCGTCCTGTAAAATGAAGCGCAGGGTACCTCCAAGGCTGAAGAGATACCTTCCAATTCAAGTCTGTAGCTAAGAGGAAGGGGGGGACGACGGGGTCTGCCCCCTCGAAGATTAAAGTTACCATTTCCTTAATGCCTTTGAGCATATCTCGCCTTTCTGGAAGATATCCCCCTCCCAGCAGTCTCGCTTTTTTCATTAGAAAAATTACTCCCTTGAATACCAGCAATTTATATAGAAAAAAGTCTGCATGGAATTAACTTCCAAATATGATGAATAAACGCTGTAATTTTTTAATAGTACACCCATAGTAAATATTCATCCCCACAATTGTCGGAGAAAACAATCTTACACTTTTAAAATTATATCCGCTAAAATTGAACTCCCTAGATAAATTAGCAGTAAAAGAACTCTGAAAGAGTAAAGTCAGGTTAGGTTTGGTGAAAATATTGATGATAATTTTACGGTAAAATGGCAGGATGCAACAAATCAAGGTTATTCAAATTTCCGTGGTTATACTTCACAACGTAGTCGCCCAGTTTTATGTGTCGTCCTTCAATGAGGGACACTTTCTAAGGAGTACCTCGTCTGGCTACGGGCTGCACTTGGTGCAGACTATTGGACTAAGACGCAACCACTTTTGTGGTCTCAAATTGCATGGGGCCCTAAGCTAACGCCAAGCATTACTGTTTGCGCGCTAACCAAGCACCGAACATTAAAATGTATGCTTTCTCAATGAGACTCTCAGCAGTCCACTATGGCAAGGAAGTCTTTCATCATTTTATTCGATGTGAAGTACGGATGTTTGGAACGTCGCCCGGCTCTGAATAATGATTTGCGGTGTCTCAGTCTAATAGGAGCCCTGTGACTTGTTCAAGGTTATATGAACAAGAAATACTTAGCGACAGGCTCTGAACTCAGGATAAGACATAGGGGTTACAGACAAGAATTTAAAAGAGGCCACACTCCCATTGGTAGACATTTTCAAACCTGTAAACAATTTGAACTTATAGCAATTGAAAAGCTTCGGAACAACAAGAAAATTCGGGAAGAAAGGGAGCTCCACTGGATTTTTAAGCTTAACACGCTCGCCCCCGTGAGCAAGAATGTTACAGACGTACGTCATAGTAGGGAGTACCTGACGTAGGCTTTTTGTGATCTGCTTTATGTTTTTCTGTTGTTCTTTTAGTTTAAGTTTAGCACGTGAACAAGGAAGGCGTATCCTTCCAAAACGTCGTGTTTTCTGATTTTTATTGCCTTTGAACTTTAAAGTTTCGAAAGTCTTACACTTTTACCGTTTTTACCAACTTTTAACATCTTTATTGCTTTGAAAATTGACACGATCTACTTTTTATATCCTGAAATTATACATCATGTATGTATATATATATATATGTATATATATATATAAATATATATATATAACTCATATATATGTATATATATAAATATATATGTATATATATATATAACTATATAACTATATAACTCAATCTGCAGACAGAACTGTTTCGATATTGTTAGATCTCATCAGAGCAGCTCACAGTAGGTTTCAAGACTGAATGGCAAGACTAACATACACACACATATATAGTGTTTTATACATGTATATCTAATGATGAGAACGCCTGTGGGTCAGTTTAATACGGGATGGCCTATTTAAAAGATGGAGCTATGTTTATAGTCCAGAATTGGCTAATGATAACCGCTGTGAATGTCATTTGTCTGTGAGAGTTCATTGCGATGAGCGCTTTCCAAATTGTAACGCGAATATGATAAGTAAAATGGCGTTCATTGCAAGTATGGACAAAACTATCCTCAATATTTCGTATCGTGTCATACGTCAAAATGTAGATGAGCGTACTTGTATTAAGAATCCTTTTATAGAAAACAATAATGTGATATTCATGCAATAGTTTTCCTCTTTTCAGTTCTCTGGAACCCACAACTTAAAGGATATTTCCTGAAATTTAATTCTGCAAGGCACACATGGATAGTAAGTGCAATATAGTTGTACATTTAGTAGGTAAAGATTATTTGTATACGACTCGAGCAGACCAGCTAAGTGTCAACAGGTGTTAACCATGACAGCACTGCCATAACTGTATAAGTGAAAAGATAGGAACCTTTGTAAAGTACAAATGACTAGGCTCAAATTCCATCGTTTTGCTCTGCTTTAACGTCAACCATCTACCTCCATCAAACCTTTCATTCATTTGCAGGCTTATTTCACACCCTAATATTCCTTTGTCAACGTGTGCCCATCATTTGGCTAGAGAAGAAACATTGTTCAAAAACTACATCTTTGAGTTTAGTTAATCAAAGATTTGCTTGAATTCCTCATTTTGTCATGTGGATTTGTGCCTTCTTTTGGCGTTTATGATTTTCTTTCAACGTGATACGTATGGAGGCGAGCACGATTACTAACATACCACGCAGCATACCACGCAGCATACTTTATATTCCACCCAGTTATTTGACTATTTCGTGAAGTGGAATTTTTTACCTTTTCCCGATCCCACCAACTTAACCGTGTTTCAATATTAAATTAAAGCTCATTTGATTTTATTGACTCTCTTCTTAGTTTGTCAAATACTTAGTGTGATCCGGATTAAAATAGTTCCAGACTTGAACGTCGCTACGCAGGCTAGTTGTATTGTTGGACCTGTGACCAAGGTTTTGAAAATCTTCGTATGTTAAACGCACGGGTATCTCGCACAATTTCGTTCGAACGTCTTAGCTTTAGCTGCAAGGTTAGCGGTTACCTCCAAATTAAAGAGTCCAAAATTCTGATGCTGGACCCTTTAAAGTGCCCGAATAGTGTGTCTTTACGGTCCAATGGCAATTTTAAAGTGTCCAATTCAGTTTTCACAGACACTGCGGTGCGAGTATACACAACATTCCTTCAGTAGGTTAATTCAGTGCGTAGGCTACACTACGAACAAGTAGGAGCTTGGGAGAATTCCAGCCGCTGTAAAAATTTGTGGTGGGGTGTGCGGAGGGGATTGAATATACGATGGTTTTGTATGGTTTTAGTCAAGCTGCCAAAACCGCTTTTTTACTTGAACCTTGCTAATGTCGGACATAGTTATTTTTTAGTTATATTGATTGTCATGACGCTAGAGATGTGAAAAATCGTTGTGGGCACTCTGGCAGTGTTGGGCAATTTTTTTATTAGTATAAACAAAATGCTGGCCAATACAACAAGCATAGGCCTAATGTATAAAAATAACATGAGAAATATTCATTACAAAATTTTTTGAAACAGTTGCCTCTATATTCTGCCCAGATTTTATGACAAATAATCCAAACTTATTTTCAAAATATTTCTTTTGGAATTCAGGTCAACCCATATACCGGAAAAAACAAAATGGCCGCCAATGCAATAACTATGTCAATATATTATAGTAATAGGAAAAATAATCATTAAAATATTTTATACATAGGTGAGCATAATCTGAGCCCATATTCTTTTGAAAATATTCTAAAAGAATTTTTTGGACATTGTTTACAGGATCCGGGTCAACCAAAAATGACGGAAATTGCAAAATGGCTGCTAATGTTAAAATTTCAATAAATAATAAAAATAGGAAAAATACCAGCAATCCTTAAAAATATATTTGTGCCAGTTGCTCTTTATATTTGGCCATATTTTGAGCCAAATATATCGAACATATTTTTCAAGATATTTTTGTTGAAATTCAGGTCAACCAAGATGGCGGAAGAATCAAAATGGTATAATTTGAATATTTATATTAATAAGGAAAATAATCTGTAACAGATATTTTTAACACATTTAAACTTAAAGTATGGCCCTTATCTACAATAAATATTCAGAAAGTATTTTTCTTGACATGTTTTACAGGTTCCAGGTAAACCTTGGTGGCGAAAATAACAAATGGCCGTCCATATAATTATTATATAATTACAGTTCACTGAAATAGCATAATGATAACATATTTATGAAAAATGTGTTTGTCACATTTGCTCTTTATATAGGGCCATATTTTATGCCAAATAATAAAAATATTTTTTAGATCATTTTTGTTGGAATTCAGGTCAACCAATATGGCGGAAAAAGCAAAATGGCCGCTCACTGGTAAAGATACAATATAGCATAATAATAAAGAAAAGAATCCTTAAAAAATATTTTCAACCCATTTCAACCTTAAGTCAGTCCATATTCCATAAATATTCAGGAAGTATTTTTCTGGACATATTTTGCAGGATGCAGGTCAACCAAGACGGCGTAAATAGCAAAATTGCCGCTCATCCGAATCCGAATCCAGCCAAAATAGTCCAAAAACTTAATATTGGGAATTTTGCCAACAATAAAACCAAATTATAAGATCAGATGTCTCATAAACAGTTAAAGGAATATTTTCTGCTCAAAATTGTGTCTAACACAGTATTTACAAAAGGAAAATGGCTGCCATTTCGGAAAATCGGCCGCCATTTTGAATTTTTAGTGGCTAACGGGTGTTTACAAAAGAACAATCAACGATCCTTAAGGAGCATGTGTGCGAATTTTGGTGCTCCTTCCACTTGTGAAAGATTTTACCCCAAAAATGCATTTATCTGCCCTACTATTCACTAAATTACACTATTTAATCTGTCGAAGAGCGCCCTCCAGTTGAAGTTCGCCGTATTTCACGAATGTTTCAGAAAATTTCAGTAGTCAAAATACAATTTTAAGATTCAACGTCTTCTTAAGTGCTAGAAAGCGCTCTTAAACTATTCAAAACTCATTTCGTGATTGGAACCATTACCTCTGCTGTGCAATTTTAGCAATGTGCAATGATAAAAAATTGCCCAACACTGCCAGAGTGCCAATAGCGATTTTTCTCCTCTATAACATCATTTTAAGCAATATCAATAAAAAACAAAACTTTGTCCGAATGCAGCAAGGTTCACCCTAGTGGCCACCGAACTATTTTGTATGGTTTTGTACTAACTTCTTTTTTATTCTGGCTTGGATTGTCGCAATGCTGTGGAAGGGAGTGATACGCACTGAGAGCGGAGATCCTTGAGTGTCCAAGATTTTCTCGTTGGAGGCCGAATTCGAAGCTAAGTAATTTATTCACGCATCCAACTGTGAAAGAATGGGGTCCATGACGCACAGACGCGCAAGATCGCGAACTCTGTTTAGTGGAAATGCGCCGATGTAGGAAGGTAGACACATTTTACGGCTACCAGCTGCTTGCTTGGAAGATTCGTTTCTTTAATACTGGGTACGCTGGTTTAAAAATTTGGCAGCAGAACATTTTTGCTCTCAGCAGTAAACACAGTCTTTTTGGTCCTTTTTACCGTCACGCAATATTTATTTGATCAAGTGGCACCAATGTTTGGGCTCCTTGTATTCATTTCATATGATCTTAGGGGGCTTTGCTCTGTATTTGCTTGCAAATTCATACCGCCTAGTTTACAAAGGTCTTTACCTGGAATGAGCGATATTCCAAATTAGTACGATGAGGACTAAAAAACACAGAAAACTGTTTTAACGTGCACTAGCATCTAAGGGACGTCAATCTTGTTTCATTGTTGCTTTTCTTTTTCTTTTCTAGGATAAGTTTAACAAAGAAGAGCTTAACCATGATGCTTACGAGAACCTTGTGAGTATGAGCAAATGTAAAATCGATGACGTTTAGCTTATTAACAGACGAACAGAACAGATACATAAACTGGCGTTGGTCATCTAAATGCTAAGAAATACTAGATCAAAACAATAGTAGCTCCAGGTAAGGGAGGGGACGTGCCCCACCCACCGTCGGGATTATTTTCTACTTTCGTCGTAAGCCTTAGTCGGTACTGTCACGTATGTAGCCCAAGACGGTTTAGCAGCTTTTGCTCTTAACCTGTCAATTTTATAGCCTTTCAACAGAAAACCTTAATTTTCGGTGCACCTCGCGTGCTGTAGCGCATTGCCTCCTTCAGTTTCTTTCATAGTTACGTTTCATATAGAGGACAAACCCTCTTCCCCTTCATAAACTAACCCCTTATGTAGACTACAAAGTATCATGTAAAGGTGAAAAATTTCATCCCAAATCGCATGGCCTAGTTTTCTTGTCTGCTTGTCTTTGTTGTGTGGTGCGGTAAGACTTGCCAAGGGAGCTTTGACTATTGCACCGTACAGACAATGTGGACAAGATAAAATGTATGTTAGGGCCTATCCCAGTTAAGGAATAACCGCCCTGATAGTTGATCTATTTTTGGTGTGGATGAGAATACACTGTTTCATGAATGCCCAAAGGGCGTGTCCGCATCGCGAGGCACGATATTTCCCCATAAAGCCAAATCAGCAGGCAACTAGGCACTTCACACATACACGGATATTTTGCAAAATGTTCCCTACAATGGAATGGCATAGTAAAAATATTTTCATCCAATCGTCTCCTCATGCACCCACCTCATGCCAAGGTCGTTCCCACAACCCGTCGCCATTCGGGGCTTCGGGTCGCTGGCCCATGGTCGGGGAGCCTGCCTCCACACCTGCAACAGAAGCACAAAGCGGTGAAATGTCTTTGGGAAATGTCTGTTATAATTCTCAGAAAAGCCCACCTGGGACTGTATAACTATGTTTTGCTAAGTCAGTGTAATTGAACGATAGAACTAATCCACACTCTGCAGTTGTATCTTCTTGAAAGCAAGCAGAGAGGTGACATTCACCCTCCTGTTGTAAGGTACAGAACGGAAATATAGAATTTATTCCTTCAACTTTATTTCGGAGATGCAGAGGGGAACTTTTGCAATTAAATCTCACTTCCCTCACAATTATTCCCACATATTTGCAATGTGCAAAAACATTTCAGAAAAAAATACCATAACATTGTAAGAATTTCACCCGCTTTAAACGAGCCAATTAAGAACTTTTCATGCCACTTTCTCACCTACGTCTCATTTTGTCTATGCAGAAGGAACAGTTCTTAAAGAAATATGGGAAATAATTATCAAAGCAGAAAAAAGTATACCGTGGGAGACGTCAGTGGTACAGTGATGGGAAGAAATTCAAAACAACATTTGGAAGGACATTCATGGATGTACCAAAACGAAACAATGAAAGATGTGATAAAAGAGCTGTCACTTTTGTCTGACGTACCAAACAATACACTATTTTACTGAAGCCTGAGTTGTTGATTATTGGTCTGTCAACAGATTCCTGCCTTCAAAACGCCACGACCAGAATTTGAATAGTTCTGCCTTCCTTTTGTCAGACATGAAGTGAATACGTACTCGTACTCACGGGTTTGCGCAATTGCCTGTATTCCTATTCATGAGAATTAATT
Organism: Holothuria glaberrima; assembly: GCA_009936505.3. Lineage (NCBI taxonomy): Eukaryota > Metazoa > Echinodermata > Holothuroidea > Aspidochirotida > Holothuriidae > Holothuria > Holothuria glaberrima. The sequence continues at coordinate 9,206 of WURT03146525.1, forward strand.
TATACTCGTACTCACATATTTCGAAAGCTCTGCATCGGAGCTAATGCAAAATTTCGTAATCGTACTCATGATAAAGGACATGTACTTGTACCGTAGTCCGCAGTCTGCTGACCTAGTTAATGGGGGCTTCTCATACTAGGTCAGCAACATCGCTGTTCGCAAAATTGGGTTATTGCATCGTCGAAATATTTTGCTGGTCTCGATCTTCATAAAAATCACAAATACTTCTAGGTCATTGACCTCTACATGTCATTTATATTTTTAAGATCCTTCTTGCTAAGAATACGTGCACACCGTGTTCAAAAATTGTGATTTTCACAAGTAATGCTCTTTTGTTTTTTAGACGTTCTATCAAACTGCTTGAATCTTGTTACTAGGACGTTCACACTATTGCGTGCTACATAGCATGCATTGCTGTTCAATTGTGACATAGTCCATAGCTGTGGTTACGTTCATACACGCGCATACGCGTACGTTGCAACATTCACTGCAGCATCGCACGCAGACGCAGGATCCCTCAGTTATCTTTTGCGGGAAAAAAATTGTACAGCCATGGCCTAGGCCTATTTCAGGGAACAAAGTTTACGTGAGAACTAGGCCTAGGTACCCTAGGCTACTTGTACCGGTACTCACAACACAAATACTGTCCTTGTACTCGTACTCATTACACTGCACTCGCACTACAAGTCTACCTTTTGCCACTCTCATTCTCAACAAATCCTCCGACAGCTAATACAGATATCTTTAATTGTCATTATCTTATGTTTCATTTTTGTTTTAGCATAGAGTTTTTGTATGATTGGTCGTCATTCCTATTTTTGAGTATTGCATATGTAGCTTACCCTATACTTTGTGCATTTCCCGGGCCGCTGGAGCAAAATACAGATTTCGGCTCCTTTATATAAAAAAAATCTATATAAAAAAAATCCGGATAGGGATGGCTGACCAAAGCAACCTATAAGATCCAAAAGGGGTGCAACATTTAGCGAGCTGTGGGCGGGGACAGTGATTACTAAAAATAGTTGGCAACTTCTAACTACCTATACACTGTGCATGTAGGTGGAAGTCTGAGAAGGGGTCGGCACCACCCTTTTGCAATGCTGAAATTGTCCTTCAAGGTTTTCTTGGTGTTAATGAGTTGTAAATACTAACAAAGTAGCCGTTGTGTTTAGTTTTGTTGTAAATTTCCGCTGAGCTACTGTGCGGCGTTCGAATATCTCATGTCTGACACGCATGAGATGTCTTGTTTAATGCTAACGCCATTGCTGGTGCGGTTGTAACAGACAACTGACCAGTTGCATGAGTTAAGCTGTTAATCACACCTTTTATTTGTCTTTTAGGTGTCATAACCCTAATTATTAATTCAAATTTGTTGGTTAAATGAAATTATGGCTTACTGAGATCCAGTTTCCTATTGCTCAAAATAAATTAAAAACGAGCAAATTCAAGACCGAAGTAATCGTTTTGGCTCTCGTTATCGACTCTCAAAGCTCACCTTCCAATGTACTTGTAGTGAACACCACTCTCAATGGTTCACGTTATATTAACTTTTAAAACGTCACCTTGGACACAAACTTGCAACTTACTCTTCAGGTCATCATCCGACTTGCAGCCGGAAGGTCGGAGGTTCAAATCCTGGCCGGGTCATACCAAAGACTTTAAAAATGGAACCTTATGCCATTGCGCTTGGTGTTCAGCATAAGCAATGAAGTAGTGTAAACAAGCCAGTGAGCCACAACTGCCATGGAAAAAAGCCGTGGCCGGCCCGACTTAAACCAATCATGATTGGTTAGAAACTGAGCAGTAAAACCACATCTAACTAACTAACTAACTAACTAACTAACTAACTAACTAACTAACTAACTAACTAACTAACTAAC
>WURT03146558.1:0-11084 GCA_009936505.3 Holothuria glaberrima
AACTCGGCAGCCTCATGGCAAAAATCACAGGCTGTCTGTCGTCCAGGAGATTAGCAAAGGGGGAGGAGGGGGAATCAAGGGAAGAAGGGAGATCTCCTCGAGCAATTTTTCTTACTTAGGCTTCGGTGTATAGATAGCTACTGTTTTGCATGTAAAATCAAGAGTCATCAAAATACATTTTTTTTTCGGGGCGCTTCGTGCGCTCCTGTAGTATGAAGTTGGTATCTATATCGTTAGCCGGGCAGAGCATCTGGGTTTAATTATCGTGGTAATGCCCCATGGAACCAATTATCATCACAGCCATCCGTTAGCCTATACCTTCCTTATCCATGTAGCAGTTAGTCGGACTGAATAAGGCTGTAATTAAAAGGTGACAGACTGACTGTAACTTCCTCACGGCAGTACAATTTAACTTACGTGTCAAACTGTGTTTTTGTAGTCTGCTTAGTACCTATCCAATGTCTTTTGAGGAAGGATAAACTGCATCATTCTTTTGCCCAGCACAATTTCGATTTAGCCTACCCAGAGCTTCCAGTAGGATGAGTCTGCTGGGCGTCACGGTACTTGGCCCAACAGGGAGTTGCCCACCCCCCCCTTCATCACCACCGTTGAATGTTTGAGTTTACGTGGTAAAACTGCTGAAATTCTGTGATTTACAATAAGTGGACATTTGGAATATTGATTATCGGTGCAATCGCCAATTTTACCCTTTGTACCCCTTATAACCTCAGCTAAGCAACAGATGACACCTAAAGGCAAGCTGCCACAAATAAAATAGGCCTAGTACCGTACGTACAGGTTTAACAAAGTTGACATACAGTTTCCTATTTGAAAAAAAAAAAAAAAAAAAAAAACCTTGTAAATGCTTTTACGTGCCTCGCGCGGAAAAAAAGTGGTAGGCCTATGTGTAGGCAGTGAACTCAAGATCAGCACAACTTGTGTTTGCGAACTTCTTCTCAGATTCAAATTGACCTCACTGAGTTTCTGCCAACTTCATAACCACAGGATCACTTGCTAGCAGTGTCATTCTATGCAGGTTCCACTATTTGACAGTCTGCAGCTGTCGCACATATGACGTTTTGTCTGATGACATCATGTATACACTGCAACGTCACAAACACGCGAAACCCCCAAGATATAGTGAGAAGCATAGTGAGAAGCCCACGACAGTACATCAGATGGGAGATTATAAATTGGACACCTTTTGGAACCGCTTAATATTCATGTGCTGTCGTGTACAGTTATACCCCACCTACACGTGATATCATTCTGCGAATGTTTTGCAGCCTTGAAAGAAGAGGTCATACTGTTGACCTGTACGTGCCAAAGTCTGTGGAACCACAAAAGCAGGCAAGTGCAGTAGATATCTGTATGTTGACGATATGAATGTTAACCACTGCAATTGTAGTTACCTGCTTTCGTTTACTGGTAAGAATTGTTCACTTAATCCAAATTTAGTCATTTTAAAGTCTTGCTATGTTACCAAGGGCGCAAATCCCTAGCTTGTAGACTGATTGTTGAAAGCACATCACACTTTTGCTAATCGCTCCCCTCAAACATTGAGGCAACGTGGACGTTTATCAGGGATGTAATGATCCGTGTCTGGACTCGGACTCGAGTCCGTTTTTTTCGCCGGACTCGGAATTGGGCCAGAATGGTAGGTTACGGAATCGGAATTGGCCCGGAATGGGCTCAGCTGGACACGTACTTGGAGCCGATTCCAGTCGAGTCAACAAAAATGAAATTTTCATGAAGTTTACGTAGGTAACATTATTACTGATGCACAATTTAACACAAAAATGGTTACATAGCCTACAGTCAACTAAATCATAGGTCAGCCAGAGTATGAAATTGACTCCTAAAACTTGAAAGTGCCCATTACCATCGTAAGTGTAATTCTAAATAGAACAAAAAGCCTTTGTACATTGTGAATGTCCGGACTCGGAATTGAGAAACTCGGAATCGGAATTGGCTCGGAATTAGTTGGGTACCGTGCTCGGATTTGCCCGGGATGGTAGTCACTGGTATCGGAATTTGTCCGGAATTGGGTATGGTGGACTCGGTTACAGCCCTGAGGTTTAGTAATAATATTTGTTGTCGAATTCCTACCCTCTCTTTCCAACCGAAGGCTAAGATGGCAAATCTCGCTTTGAGTTGAGCAGAAGAATGCGGAATTTGTGATGATTTCACGGGCCCAATGCGTCGTGGGGGGCGTGGCAGATTCACAGTCAAGGCTCTCTAAAGGCTATTTCTAATCCCCCTACTAAGCCAATTCTATCCCCTCTTTCAATTTTAGCCAATAAAAAACACCTGTCCAATACACACCCGTATTCAGACAAGGTGAATGGGCGACGGGGAGAAATGTGTAGTTTTTAGGGTGATGTACTAGAATGTATCGTAATTTTATATTTAATAGGAGTGCGAAATATTTTTCAGAGGGGCTCTGCCCCTCCTATTTGGATACGAGCTTGGTCTAATACCGAAGCTCCCAAACAAAGTAACAGTAGCTTAATGCACTGAGCTAAAATTGCTCAAGGCCATACAAACACTCTGCTGCGCGTGTTACTGAGGGAACACAGCTGACTGCACAAGTCATCATTGACCAACAAGAGTGAAGCTACTGTTTGAGTTAATGTCAATCAAAGTATTGTCACCAATTGTATCAGGCGCGTAGCTACTGGGGGAGCTGGGGGCCCTGGTCCTCTCGATGTTTGTTAGGCCCGCAAAAACTGGGTCCTAATCAAATGTGTAAGAATTAAGGACAGCGATCAATGCCGTGACCAACCATTAGATACCTAGGCTCCCCTAAAAATTTCATCCTAGCTACGCCCCTGAATTGTATGATATGATCATAGACCTAAATATGTTTGGGGTGATGCAATAGCCAGTAAAATTCCCTGGTAGCCTACTACGTTCATGGACATAAGGGACCGAGAAAATTGTGGGCTATAAAATGAAGCATCTGCAAGTAGTAGGCTATCTGATTCGCACTCAACAAACCACACGAGGAATAGTAGTTTGACAATTTATGTAATTCAGAGACTTACAGAACAGGTCAATTTCATGATGAGCAGTTGGGGTAGGGGGTTGAAAGGCTTGCATTAATTCGCAAAGAGATCAAAATCAGGGCCTTTAGGTAATCCTTGGTGTGATTTTTGATGGGGGTATTGTTTCCTTTTCCCTTTTTTCTCATCTTTCTCCCCTCATTTTCTTTTCTCCCCAGTCCTCCTTCTCTTTTCCGACATTTTTGCGCCTCCCTGATTTATGTACGATTTTCTTCTTTGCCCCACTCTGACTAAGCTAGTGCACGTGCCTACCAAATATTACACAAAGGATCGATAACGTAATTAGTTTAACTAAAAAAACAAAAAAAAAAAAACACCCTCTTCATCAATGCGAGACTTTCCAACCCCAGTCCCCGGCGGTGCACAATGAAATCGATCAGGGTAGTTCGTCTATGAATCGAATAAATGGTCCAACTGTTATTCCTGTGGTTTGTATAGTGAGTATTCGATACTATTTGCTGATGTTTTATTCTCAAGCACAACTTCGGGCTTGTCCCCTAGGTCCACATACCTGGGGACTTGCGTGAAGTGACTATTGCAATAGCCGGATTTACCCAGTAATCGAGGCAACATAAAGGTTACGGGACCCCGATATTTTTGTTTCAGGGGGCCCAGAAAATTTCCATGACAGCGTTACATTATAGCCCCGGCCCACAACTAAATTCACAACTGACCAGAAAAGTCCCCCTCACACAATACGTTACGGGCCCCTGAAGGTAAATCCGGCTACGGCTATTGCATTTCCCCCAAACATATTTAGGGATATGATCATATCTCTTAATACAAATGGTGACAATCAAGACTTTGTATGACGTTAATTCAACACTGAGTATAGCTTCACTCTGATGGTTGGCCAATATTATAATGACTTGTGCAGTCAGTTGTGTTCAAGTTCCCACAATAACACCCACAGTAGTGTGTAGGCTTAAGTGGTATGGCCTTAAGCAAATTTAACTCAGTGCGAGCTAATGTAACTTTGTTTGGGAGTTGCATTAGACCAAGACTTTTTGACATTAATTCAAACAGTAAAGCTTCACCCTGGTCAATATTATGATAACTTGCACTGGCGGGATTACGGGGCAGTAGTGGGGGCGCTTTTCCCTCACTTTTTTCAGAGTTTAAAATATAACACAAATGAACAAAAATGCCAGTGAAAGATAAGTGATTATCAGAGAGTTTTCAATGGCTTATCATGATTTAATTTTGCAATGTTAAACGAAGGAAAACAGCAACATCAAAGGGTCACTGAAAATACTAATGTACGTCATTAAATGCACCCTACTCCTTGCAAACAAAGTCCCAAACCCTTCTCATTTTCAGTAAGTCGCAATTCTCGATAAATTTACGGTGTGCTTCGCATGAGCCCTATATTAACGGATTAATCGATGCCTCATTAGTACTGCTGTACTGCTGTACGTATGAATACTTTGGTGGAACTGCCTCATTATTACTTCCTATCGGACAGCTAGAGAACATTACATTTTTTTAATTCCCTCCTTACACCTCTCGCTGTTCCCTTTCCCCACCAACTACCACCATCCTCAGCGAATTGACTGGCGGTTACTTTCTTAAATTTGCGATCACCATAAAAAAAATATTCATCTGTATTTCAAATTACACCTGGGGAAGCAGGATCCTTGAAGAAATGGTCCAGAATGACCGTGAAAGCCGTCAAATTAAAGGAAAATTCCTCGGGGAGGACACTCAGTCTCAGGCTTTGCGTCTTCGGCTTCGCGGTTAAAGGCTTCGTCGGCCACAACTTGTTTGCACTCTGCAGGCTTCAATGAAAATTACTTCCCTGGCACTTTAATTGAAGATTCCCTTGACCATGTCCATGTAAAACTACCCATAAAGGATTTCATTTTTTTGTTAAGTATCATATAGTCTATAAAACCTTCAAAATCGACACCGCCTTATTTTCACACTAATAAAAAAAGTTAAGGGGAACTTGTCTCATACCATTGACAAGAATGAAACATGAAAGAAAGAACCACATAGAATAGGATATAGGTTCCTTTATCCTGCCCTATGGAAAGAGAGGCACTTGAGGAAAGAGGGAAAAGTTTCTTATGCAATGAACAATACTGCATTTAAAAGTGAAGAAAAACAATAGGCGAAAATTAAATGTCTCAAAAGCTCTCTCAAAGATGTTTTCTTTGGTGCTCTTCGCGCACCCTTTTTAACATTGTTTCAGAATTCAGGGTGACTTCTTGTAGAACCAGCTCTTGTTTGTCACAGCTTTGTACAAACTGTTCTATAATCATTGAAACCACCAATAACCCATGGTCAAACGCAACGGAGTTGAAGTTCTCCCCTCCTCTAGAAATTTCAAAGCAAAGTGTTTATCGCCATCGATCTGTGTAGTTTTACTGACTTTCTAAAGATTGTTTGGATGCAAGTTGTAAGGTACGGAAAATACTGTTTCTAGTACCGTAATATGGGACAGGCGCTAAGCGAAGGGTAGGAGGGGGCCCAGAGCTGTCTCCTTGAGGATGCTTTTCATAGCGTTTCTATAACTTAGATGCTAAAAAGTGTAAAAAATGCGATTTTCCAGAGCGCTTCGCGCGCACCCAGTATGGGTTCTACATCTTCCATTCTTAAAATTATTGTCCCAAACCCAGGCAAACCCTCAAAATAATCCATTCCACCCTACTTAATCATGCCCTTTCCAGTATCCCGGCGGACTTTTAGTCATACAGAGTAAAAATATAATTGAAAAAAGTCAAATTGTGATTTTTGTGGTCAGTTAAGTGCCCACCTTATGTCGTTTGAAGTTGAACCTAAATGCATAATTTCTACATTTTCGTAAATACCCCAAAGCTCCCGGGGACTTCGCCCCTAGACCCCGCCAAGGGCCCTGGAGTGGACCTTTGGACCCCACACCCCGAGGGGAGCTCTACGCTTCCGCAACTCCTTCGGCGCCGTTTGACAGTCCATCCGGGTTCCCCCTTCCCCCGCTTCCAGACATCAAATCCGCCCCTGATGTCTTGTGCAGTCAGTTGTGTTTACCTTCCTCAATAACACACACATCAGTGTGTTGGTATATGGCCTTGACCAATTTAAACTCATTGCGAGCTACTGTAACTTTGAATTAGACCAAGCTTGTAGCCCAAATGGGTGGGCGGGGTCAGAGCCAAGGGCCTTTGGAAATTTTTCGCCTCCTACACAATACATAATTACCATTTGCCTTATAAGTAAAACTCCCTAGGCCTAAAAGCTCCTCCCCCGTCCCTATTCAGCACCTTGCCTGAGTACGGGTCTAACTGCGGTACTGGACATTGGTGTTTCTTTTTTTTCCTTATAAAATTGGAGGATGGGATAGGAGTTACTTAGTAGGGAGAATTCGAGGAAATTAAAGAACCCTCAATGAGTCTGATAACTGGTCCCTACTTCTTTACGGCCCCTTGGGCCCCGTTTAACCACCCCATATCCTATTCCTCTCCTAAAATTTGCCCCTCAGTAGGCCGTCTCCGATCTTAGAAGTGGACGGAGGAAAGCATTTCACAATATAAACCTCATTGCCTCAGTGTTTGAGAATACCGATTACCAAAGTTGTGGTTCACTTTCCAACTAACTTTCAATCTACGGTGTAGCATTCGTGTTCTTGGTAATAGAGCAAGAATTTAAAAATGACTAATTATGATCAAGCAAACAAATTGCGGACAAACGAAGAAGGATCTGTGATAGCTCCATGCTGGGACTAAGCACAGTAGTGTTCATGGTTATCTGAGACATAGGCCTATTGGTGCAGCCGATAACAGGGATTCACTGTACTGTCTACTGTGTGTAGTTTCCTACCCTTTGGTACGTACAGTTCCCCGGTATGACCTCTTCATCTCAACAGGCAAACTATACACTACAATGACGTCACGGTAGGTGGGGTATGGCTGTATTCGTCACAACATAAATATTAAGCGGTTCCAAAAGGTGTCCAATTTATAATCTCCCACATCAGATAGGTAAAGATATTAATGTGGAGGAGAATTGAGAGGGCGCTGCGACTTCGTGGTCCGGAACATCTCGCAAAGCTTGGTAAATGTACGTAGTTGAGAAATAGTAGGCCTAAACAAATCATTTGCATGGTATTTTTGCCAAACGGTTAGACTAGGAGTTGAGGTCGACACTGGAATCAGAAATGGCTAGGACTTGGGGTTACTAGGCACGTAACTGGCTGGGAACGGTGCCACCTGGAAACAGAAATGGATCAGAATAGGGGAAGGTGAACTCAAATACAGCCCTGATTGTAGTGATTTACTACTCTTACGGAGACGGTCCTTAAATTTTCGTCATTGATACTACGGCGTACAAAAATCAAAATGAAAATCCGTGCGGCAACGAAGTTTCATATTATTAGTTAGTTTGTATTTGATTATACCGCGTGTTTGGTCTAGTGGAAGAGCATCCGCCTCTCACGCGGGAGGCCCTGGTTCGATTCATAACAAAGACTCTAAAAATGGAACCTTCTGCCGTTGTGCGTGATGCTCCGCATCAATGGAGTAAGGGAAAACAAGTCAGTGAACCGCAACTGGAAAAAAGGCCGTGGCCGGCTTGACAACCAATTGGTTGGAAACTGGGCCGTTTATGCGGAACATCACGCACAACGGCAGAAGGTTCCATTTTTAAAGTCTTTGGAATGACTCGACCTGGGAATCGAACCCGGGCCTTCCGCGTGAGAGGCGGATGCTCTAACCACTAGACCAAACACGCGGTCCATACTTAAATGGGGATATATTCATTCATACATACATACAATAGGGATACAAAACAAAATCAAACCGTCTGTTGGTGAGTTTTCCTGGTAACAATTTGGGTCCTTTCGCGTATGGTACGACGTCCCTTCAGATGTCAATGGAGTGCGTATATGTCTAATCCCGCGATCGCGAAACAAGATATTAGGTTGCAAGACAATAAAACCCTTGGGAGTTCGCGAAATAAAGTAGGTGGCGAAGCCCGACAACAGAGTTTAGGTTAGGACCTCTGTGGTAATTCCTTGTTACCTAACATAAGTAACGATGGTTGAACCGTGTGTACTTAAGTGGGGTGGCTGATGTAGGCGATGGTATGAAAGAGAAGCCAAGACTAGCCTCGTGACAACCGGAATTTTCGGAGTGAACTTTGCGGTACTGAATGGACCTTTCTTTGTAAAATTGGTTGGGTTAAATAACCAGGAGACGCCTGACCTCTTCAATTATACAATTTTATTTTAAAATTGGCCTCAGCGCCAATATCCCTCCAGCAATCGACCTCAGCGACGAATTGTGTGAATTTACTCAATATTTTTACCCAAGCGTTGGGCCTCGCACCCTCATTGATGCTGTAGTAGCTATTTTGTCCTCAGTGAAAAAATTAGGTCGGCTCCTCGTTACTGGTCCATCCCCGTTACTAGGTATACGGCAAATGCCCTTTCTTCGCAGGAGACGCCCTGCCTGCAACAACCCATGGGGGATTATAACCGGGCTAGTTTGCTTAACAACGGGAAAGCTATGCAAACCATCTGCATTCACTCCCTATAGAGGCTTCCAATAGAGCCTGGCTGGCAGAGGGCAGCAACCATGAATTTTAGTTTTGACACTTTGCGTGACAAGCACAACTAACAAAAAATTTGTTTTATTTAATCTTATTTCATTTTAAACAGGTTTTATTCTTGTATTGTCAATATACACCCCTGTTGTACCCTGAAATTACTACCGGACAGGAGAAACTTCCCAAATCCGTTTAAACTTGACGATTATACTAGCTGTCAAGGTCAAACTCGTAAAACTAGTTAACATTACTAATCTCTGTTCTTTATCCTTTAATATGGTTAAAATGTGATGTGAACTAACATATTCAGTTCATGTCATCTGCTACATCCTGAAGAGCACATGGGGGATTTTTCCCTTTATCACTTTTGCATTTTGACAATCACCTCAAAGGAAAATAGATTTGATGGTTTCTTTGCATGTTCGGATCTAATAGGATTAGCATAAATTAGAGTTGGAATTTCTCTTTCTGTCTAGGTATAGTAGTTCCATGGTTGCACATGCTGGAATATATGTAAAAACCACGATGAATATGTAAGAAATGCAATGAAGTAATCCAGATGTTACAGCTAATGGGTACGAACACAGAGAAGAGTGTCACACTTTACATAGGAGAGCAAACGAGCACATTAAACCTGAAAGCCTAAAGGTTAAGTGATTACTTACCGATAGGAAATATTTTGTCGCACTGAGGTCTAATTAACTCTTAAAGATATCTTTTTGGCGATATCAAGTTTTACGACATTTCCACCATTTTATCACTCTGGTGATCTCAAATGACATTTGACCTTGACTTAAAGCAATGCGGTTCTTGTAAGCAACATGGGGCATCTACATGCGATGGGACCCCTCCCCACAATAAGTACTGTTTTCTCACCTTTTTTGACCTAAAATGAGCTTTGATCTCCACCATAAACAAAGGCTTCTTGACTTCAGTGTGGATTATCCACTTGCTACGTGTGCAGAGGTCCCTAAATGTTACCTTCTTTGAAATATCGCATATCCGATATTTTCACAATTTAAGCTGGTGACCTTTAAGTTTCACCAAAAAATATTGCCTCATTGACCGCAATATCGGGGACGCACACACATGCCAATCATGAAATCCATCATTGTATCAATGTTGTCTTTTATTATATGAGATACCATGTTAAGATTTCCATCCTGCAGTCTCTAGCGTCTCTAAAAAAATTTCAACTAACAACCAAAGCAAACTTGTTTTTGTAACCAGCTGGTGGTATTTACAAGTATGGAAAGCATCCACAAATTCTAAGCTGAGACACTGTGTTTACAAGCTTCTCCATTCCTATTTCTGGTGACAATGACGCTTAACTTGAACAAGACACGACAGGATTCTTTCTTTCAAGCATCCAACATTTCTATCGTAAATATCTGTTTAACAGGCAATGAACAAGGTTTTTGCGGTTTAACCACAGGTGACCTCAGATAATCATCGGCCTGCATAAAAAATTCAATGCTTCATCTACCGACTATAATGCATTCATATTCAACGTACGAAAAGTATCCACCATTTCAATCTTGGGATATCGTGTTTACAAGGTTTTCGGTTTTTGATCCATGGTGACCTCCTCTGACCTTTGACCTCTATCATACGCAATGCGGTTCTCCCTCTCAGTATGATTAATTTATATACGAGTGTGAGAAGTACCTATCATTTCTATTTTGAGATCTTGAGATATCGTTTACAAGCTAAACATCACAAACACATATATACAAACATGCCATTGTGATAACATAGATTCCTTTCGCCTTCAACAAGGGATCAAAAAGGCTCCATATCATTATACGCTCAGTACACAGTGAAAAATTTGTCAAACGCGTCACATGGAATGATCTCGGTCTTAGCGCGATTGCTCCACTACATTTGAACTTCTTAATTACACTACTGGTTGATTGCAATTCTTACACTTCTCGAAAAATTGACAAAAACTGGCTTAAATACACTAACTAGCATCTGTAAAACTTTTCCGTGTTGGAAAGGCTAAAACCATACCTTCCAAATCTTGTGTAGACTATTTCAGCAGCGTACTAACCTTATTTCAGATACAGGATCAACTGTCCTTAATTATTTAACCTTCATCTGTGGCTATATATCAACTTTTGCAAATGGTTGAAGTTTCCTTAGAGGAGGTGATCATTTGAGCCAGGGGCAATTAATAATATCACCTTATTTTAACACGCAATATTACCTACAGTTTTCTGAGTTTATGCTAAACATGTGCTGAAGATGACGTCAGTGAGCTCAAGTGATGGCAAAATTAGTTTGACAGCACAATGTTTAGATACATGCGGAGCCCTTACAAACGTTTTCAAAAGTTGTGATATACATGCACCCTTGTCTATGTGAACACAGAGTTCTAATGTAATTTTAATCTTTCTGTTTTGCATGGACGACAGTTAAACCAGAATGCAAAAGTGCATTGAGGTTTCGATGATGCATACTGTATATGTTTTATTCGCAATAATGCCATGTTAT
>WURT03146569.1:0-11083 GCA_009936505.3 Holothuria glaberrima
TAATTTAGGATGTCGTCTTTGTAAGATTAATTAACTCGCCATGTCGACTGCCTACCGGCAGTATGTCGTCTTGGTCACCATTGAAATAGAAATTATCTCACCATCATAACAAGTCGTATGGCACTTGGAGAGCGCCGTAGCTTCGTTTAGGAATTTGAAATGGTGAGATAATTAATCTGACTATGTCGACATCCTAATTTAGGAAGTCGACATGGCGAGATATTTTGGAATAAGTTTATGGAACGCCATTTGGGTGACATATCGTTAGTTTTAGCACAAGCACGAACAAGAGTTGTGTGTAGGCCTAGCCAGGGACCCCGGCAAGCCTATTCGAAGTAGGAGGCATAACGTTCGCCCGGAGAGGCACACCAACATGTAGGACTGGGAGGACCCAAGGCGCCGTTAGCAGCGAAAAACGTTCCCCTGTGGGTGTGGGGTCCAGACCGCCCCTGTGGTGTCTAGGACCCTGCGCCCCGGTGGAAAACTAGGGGCGAATACCTCAGAAACTGTGGGGTATTTGCAATATTGTGGCAATTAGAATGAAACTAGCCTATCTTTTAAATGAAAATAACAGTTTGACAATCTCTGGTAGCCTATAATGTAACTTTGACTAGCCATTGAATGGTGCAGGAGAATTTGTAGGTGGGGACGATGGATGATGTTAGGGGTTCCCAGTGGCCTAGTCAGCTTTCCCAGTCGGGGGGGGGGGCAAGGACAATTTATTTTCTTTCCGATTTTGACATTTTGTCCCGGACTTTCCGGAACCCCAGTTTTGGGCTCGCTGTGTTGGCGTATTCAGTAGTGCCTCCAGGATCTGGTGATTGGGGGCACCACAGATGATGTCGTAATGCCACCTGAGTCCCTCCGAGTGTGCCTAAATTGTTCTTCTTTTTAAGCGCACTGCGATTGTATGCAGCGGTAGGGGATCCTTTGTCTCTATATAAAGGTGCCGTCCTGGGGAAACGGTCAAAGGGGGAGGTGTGCCCCTTCCCTTTGAGAAATTTTTTGCTAATTTACGGTTGCTTAGATGCAAAATGGTGCTATCTTTGGAATATTTTTGGAACTGAGAAGTGTCGATAATTTAGTGAATTTTAATTTTTTGGTAAGGTAGAAGAGGAGAGTACGGTACGTTGTCTCAGAGTTGTAATTAAGTCATGACTCGAGTCACAACTTGCAAAATTGCCTGACTTGAAAAATTCTGGCCGATTTTGCCCCATTGAAATAACACAGCGACTCGAGTCATGACTTGACTCGAGTCACTAAAACGAGTGTAGTTGACTTGACTTGCAACAAAAAGAGTGACTTGGTTACAACTCTGAAGAGAGGGCATGTTGTCAACAAACCTGAAGTCCGCTTTGGCTACTTTACTGCCTTCTATTTGGGGGAAGTGTTTACGCACAAATACGTGCATGGAGTCCACAAAAACATTCTCGGACTTAAAGAAAATTTCCTTTGCTTCATTGAGCATTAAAATAGGGTATCTAAGGCTGGCAGACACAATACCTATAGAGCCTCCTGGGAGCTCTGGATCAATTATATGAAATAGGGCACTGGCATGATTCTTACTACCTGATATTTAGATGATACTATAGACGGTATAAAGTATTACGCCTAGCACTTTACAACGATTTTATTTTTACTAATCTTGAACGAAAATACAGACCGAACAGATTCCAGCAATGGGGAATAGGAGGGAGGGAGTATAGGTGCAGGGAGGTGATATAGACCTCCCTGATACGTATAGCACTAGGCCACAGGGGTGAAACACAAGCGCGTTTCAGAATCAATGCATTTTCGTTATAAGTGTATTAACAATCACCATCTATACCGATAATGGCTGTGCACAAAGCACTAGGAAAAACATTGTGAAAAATGTGTAACGGAAAAAACGTATTTTCAACCTTCAACATAATGCTACAAATTAGATTGAAAGATCCCATATTGATGCGAGGCCCCTACAGAGGTTGGAGATGTACCTCTGTTTTTCGGAAAAGTGTTTGTGATCAGAATAGATCCATGTATGGTTTCCTTAATAATGGTCATTAGGAGGAGTGCAAACCTTCACGAATGCGCGCGAAGCGCGAAGAAATTTTCCATTAAGTTAGATTCCCTTGACAAAACCTGCATTCAGGCTCTGCACCGAGACACCTTTAATTCCCCAGCAAATCTATAAGCCAATTAAAAAGCCGATATTTTACCTGGAAATTTTTAAACAGCTTCCAACTTTTGCTGCTCTACTTCTCCGAGAGATGCTATCGGAAATTCTACCACCTCTAGCCATCCGTTATTGAGAATCTTGCATTCTGATTGGTTAATCACTGACCTGTTGTTCTGCAACACACGGTCAGTAAATGTAAATACTGATAAAAATGAAGTTTTTCACACGTTTTCGGTGGTAGAATAGGAATAAACCACATTTGTCGAACTATTATTGTCTCATAAACCGTCTCGACTCCAAATTTGGCAAAATAACAGACTCGGCTTCGCCTCGTCTGTTATTTTGTCAAATTTGGAGTCTTGACGGTTTATTCACCAATAATAGTTCGCCAAATGCGATTTATTCCTTAAATATTAATAGTAAAAGAATATTGAGGTAAGGTTCGGTCGCGCGAAATTTTTTATCGTTAATGAAGGATTTCAAAAAAAATTTTGATAGTGTCAGAACCATTTGTGATTTGCTGTCCCCCTTTGAAAGGTGTCTAGATCACAAATGGTGCAATATTTAAGTGTATTTCTGCCCTAATGAGGAACCAAAAAATAATATTTTACTACATCAAAATATTGCGCCGCGGACGTAATGCACAGAATCAGTCTACTTTCTGAACTTCGAGATGAAAGTAGGGTAGTGGGGCTCGGAGGTTAAAATAAAGGCTTGTTAATTAGGAAGTCCTGTCGCAATTAAAGCAGACAAGTGTGATATGCTGGCAGCAAGGAACTGGCAAAATTATTCTGGTGAGGCTGATTCTGCCAAAATTTACACCCACGTAGAATTTGCTTGTCAGATTTTTTGTGCGGAGTTTGTCGCCGTTAATGTGACATTGTCGCACAAGTAGGGCTGGCTAAAACACTGGTCATTTGACCCAAAACGGCGGGCCTACACGGAAGCCTTAAATTCCCTTTCTTTCCCCGAGTTGCCGACGAAATCGGTCACCCGTCCAATTACATCGACGGCCGTTGATACGGCCGTCACATGCATGATGAATTTGCCGACGGACCTTCAACGTGAATGGGCCAATTAGAAAAAGAGCCGAAAATCGAAATAGCCGATAACAGACTGGCCGCGCGTTCCCGTTGTCTCTTCGTTCTCTTTTTCTCTATTTTTCTTTCCATTCTCCGTCTTCCCTTTCACTCCCTTCCTTCCCCTTTCCTTTCCCTTCTTCCCTCTTCTTTTCCTCCTCTCCTCTTTTCCTTCTCCTCTCCCCTTTTTGCCGACAGACCGACAATTTGCCAACGGTGACCAAATATTTGGGGGTGTGACACCCTCACACTCCCCCGCTCGCAACAGCCCTGACCTTACCCTACCCCTACAGAAATCTATAGCTTAAACACCTTTTGATATCATTTCAAAATTTTCAGAATTTTTTTTTTTTGCTTCCCTTTTCTATTCCTACTTCTTTTTACCATATCTTCTCTCTCATTTTCCTCTTTCCCTCCTCCTTCTTTTCCCTTTTTTCTCCTTCCTCTTCCCGATTTCCCTCTCGATTTTTTCAGGGGGATGGGGCACTCTTCCCCCTGCCTCCCACCTGGCTACGCCACTGAGGAAATCCTAAACGCGTTGTAGAGGACGTACATAGCGTTTTTGACGTCACTTAGAGTCGTCTACACCTAAAGGGATGGTACGGAAGGTCATCACATCTTGTCAAATCATATCCGGAAGATTTGGATGAAACTTGGTGAAGAACTTGGGCAGTTTACTCAACTGTTGAAAAGAGATCTTGCTTCTCATATCGGCACCACCCAAAACTTTGCAGAATTACAGTTTTACCGTTTGATAAATAACAATTCTTTGGAGTTTTGATTTCCAAATGTAGAAGGTGCTTTGTGCATCTATTTGTCACTGATCGTGACCAACTGCAGTGGAGAACGCTCATTTTCAAAACTGATACTGATTTAAAATGAACCAAGGAGCACCATGGGTCTAAAGAGATTAAAAAATTTCATTAACGAAATTGAACGTGAACTTCTGCGTGAAATTAACACGAATTCTAGTATCATCAACAAATTTGCTCGTGCTTAATCTAGAAAATGTAATATTTAAACGGTAGTTTGTTACTTTTGATACATATATGGAGGTAATCGGCTTATTCTATAAACATTATACATATTTGTCATGTTGTCTATCTCTTTAGCAAATGCAAAATATATTTAGGCCACTATGCAAGTTAAAACATGTATGTGTTTAAAGGGAGATGGCAGTCAAGTTTGTTTTCAAAATTTCCCTAAATCTTACAAATCTCTTATTTCGCTCACAAGCATCTTTCATTATGTTTTTGTATACAAACATTGAATATTACTAATACTGACTTTGAATTATGCCTAAAGCACTGTAAAGTGGACATGTACGCTGATGACTCAACTTTTCATGTTACTGGAATCAATTTCATCGAAATCCAAGATAAGTTGAGTGAAGATGCTGACAATATAAGTAAATGGTGTAATACAACAGGATGGTAATAAACACTCTTAAAACAAGCACCATGTTAATCGGTTCGCCGAAAACGTAAGACGTTGAACGATGGAGTACTGAATATCGCTTTAAATGGTCATTGTCTTAGCAATGTGAATAGTTGTAAAATTTTAGGAGTTAGAATCGATTGTAACTTCTTTTGGCATGAACATGTTACTTTTGTATGTAACACAATTAGCTCTAGACTTACCCTTCTTAGGAGAATTAAGCCTTTTCTAGACAAAACTACAACTATTTTATTTTAAGGGATACATATTACCATTTTAGATACTGTTGTCTTGTATGGGAACGTGCAATGCTGGGAACAAAGAAAGAATTTTAAAGTTACAAAAGAGTGCTGCTAGGACAGTTCTAAGTGCATCCAGTATTCTGAGAGATCGTCTTTGCTCGTTGAGGAACTGGCTGGATGGAAGACTTTTGAAAGCAAAAACGATTGATAATGTTATATAAAATTGTAAATGATCTTACCCCATTTTATTTGAAAGAATTATTTACTTCTGTTACAGATATACACACCCATGCGCTACGAGCGTCATCTTCAATGAATTTCTATATATCAGGAGGACACACTGAATACCATAAAAATAGCTTTAGGTATTTAGCAGCAAAAAAATGGAATGAACTTGATACTAACACGAAACATGCAAACACACTTTTACGTTTTAAGGATTTAATATACAATGTTATTTAATTTTAACGTACCATGGCCTTGCTTTTATATATTTTTTAATTTCATTTTACCTTCTATAAGTTCACTTCTCTGTTTTTTTCTTTCATTTAACTTTTGTTCTTATGTTGTTCATATACACTTGTTTTTACTTTTCATACTAAGTTCTTAATTTTTGAAATATGTTGAGGGCCTCATGTAAGATTAGCATTTTATATCGCTAAATGAGTTTTACCCTTGAAAGTTGAAATAAATAAGTAAGGTAAACCAAGGAAATTCTGCATGAATTTAACGAATGAGTAACAAACATATTGCCACATGACCGATAAGAGCCATTCCTGAAGTAGGATGACGGGGCACACTCATTCAAATTCGGGGGAACTGCATTTTCCCTTTAAATATATTTAGGCCTACGTGTTGTTTTTTAAAATATAGGGCCACTTTAAAACATTTGCTACAGGCCCTGCACTAGCTTAATCCGTCCCTGATAATTAGTTGTACTTGAGAACGGCCAAAAATTTTCCAGTTAGAAAATGTTGAAAGTCCTATCGAAAGGGTCCCCCCCCCCCATGGTCAGATATTACTTTGACATAATGTCTAATGGCAGCCTGGCTTAAGATGGTTATCCAGGCCACAATCCAAGTACCTTGTGGGTAAGATAGGCTCTGTCATTTTCAAAAATACGTTCAACTATACATTTAGGAGATGGACTATAAACCTGGCTTCATTTCACCGTTAGCCGGCACATCCAATCTTGACAGTCGACAAAATTGTACTTCACTGTCCAGTCCCCACCTTTAGGAAGTAGTTTAGTTACCCCCTGCGTGTAAGAGATAGCTTGAAGCTTTCCTTACTCAAGTTTCTGACGCTCTCTGTATTTCCTCATTAATTTCTCATTCCTCTTTTCTACCTTATTCTCCCTCTAACTAAACTCGGCCAGCCTCCCATGGTGTCTGCAGGATGGAGGGAAGAAACAGCAACCCATAACCCCCACAAGGGCGACGGGAAGAGGATCGGGACTTCGGGAAAGATGACGATTGTTCGGATGAGGTTGAAGAAAGTTCCTATACAATACCATTGCACAACAATGCAGCTTAGGTAGGCTAAAATAGACGTATACTTGATGTGCCTGGGGCTGGATATGGGTAAGTGATTTTCCGAAACTCTGATGTGGAATTGGACTACGTGTGAAAAGCTTCAAAATTTATGGAACACATAGAAGAATATGTCCTCACTGAGGACAAAACTAGATCAACTGCCGGGTCAGTGTACTCCTATTGGGGATAACAACTATTGTACCGTAGCCATACCATCTCTTTGATGAAATTGTCAAAACTTATCTGTTAATGGTCTGTTAAGTGCGCATCCAAAGCCATTTGAATTGGTTAAAAGCTCACCATGTCATTCTAATGGGCACAATATTCTAAATACCCAACAGTATCCGAGGTCTTCTCTCTTGGTCTCCCACCGGGGCGCTGTCCCTTGATCCCACGAGAGCCCTGGACCCCACACCTAAAGATAAGCTCTTTTCGCTCCTATATGGCGCCTTGGGCGCCTCTTAATCCTGCATGTTGGTGTGCTCCTTGGCTGGAATGCTATGCCTCCTTCTTTGAAAAGGTTGGCTGGTCCACTGGCTACACATCACTTTTGCTTGTGCTTGTGCCGGTAAACTAACCAATATATTACCCAAATGGCATTCCATAAAGTTGTTAATAAATATCTTACCATTTTGACTTCTTCAATTATATGTCAACATGGCCATATAAATTATCTTACCATGTCGACTTCTTAGACTAGGATGTCGGCATGGTCAGCTAAATTATCTCACCATGTCGACTACCGAAATTCGGATGTCGTCTTGGACATATAAATTATCTCACCATGTCGACTTCCTAAACGAAGCATAACGACTTGGCCAAGTAATTTATCTCGACATGTTGACTTCTTAAACTAGGAAGTCGACATGGTCAGATAAATTATTTCACCATGTCAACTTCCTTAATTAGTATGTCTTCTTGGTCTAATAAATTATGTCACCATGTCGACTTCCTAAGTTCGGAAGTCACCTTGGTAAGATAAATTAACTCGCTATATGACTGCCTACCGTCTGTATGTCGTCTTGGTCAGATAAATTATCTCACCATCATGACAAGTCGTATGACACTTTGAGAACGCCGTAATTTTTGAAGTCTTAAATTCTATAGCATGAAATCTTGAAATAAAGAATGTTTAGAAGCAAGTTACAAGGCCTACAAAGTACCTGCTCTTTCCCGCTGTGTGGGAGGCATTTTTGACGGAAAGTTTTTCATAAGCCTACTGTATGCGACAACGAAAGGTATCCTTGGAACCGTACCACGGAACGATCGAACGAAGAAAATCACTTACTACTAAGAAGTTTTAAACATATAATAAGATCAAAGCCATGAGTCATATCTTACCAGATAGCACAATCTTTGCATATAAGCTCTCATACATAACGCAAAATGTTCTCAAAGTTGGCACCTTAGGCAACACGCCTTCATATCGTACCATAAAATCGTATCGCACTCAATAATCAAAAGTTTAAACCATATAATCAGTTCAAAGCTTTGATGAAGAGTTAGTTAGTTAGTTGGATGGGGTTTTACGGCTCAGTTTGTAACCAAATGGTTTAAGTCGGGCCGGCCACGACCCTTTTTCCAGTTGTGGCTCACTGGCTTGTTTTCCCTAATCCATCCTTATACTGAGCACCAAGCATGACAATGGCAGTTAGTTCCATTTTTAAAGTCTTTGGTATGACCCGGCCAGGATTCGAACCCTGGACCTTCCGGCTGCAAGTCGGATGCTCTGACCACTTGACCATGCAGTCGGTCTTTTGACGAAGAGAGTCCCATTTTCAAGCATACATAAACAAATTAAACAAAAATGTCAACCTCTTCTCAAAGACAACCTTTAAACCAGCGAAGAAATAAGAAATATTCACCTAGACAGAGAAATTCTGAGCTTACAATCAGTACAAAACTTTTCAGATATCAAGTTGTGTGAATAGTTTACGATAACACGTTCAACAAGGGCTCAAGGGGCGGGGTACATGGAGGGGGGTTGAACTGCCGTTACTTGAGACTGCAGTCTCACCGACTACTTGTCAGTACTCTATCGAAACTGAGGTATGAAAGGCTTCCCGATATAAAGCGGTCTTACCTTTAGGCCTATATCATTGCCCATGATGACGCCGATATTTTTCCACCCAAAAGTGACCTACATGCCGGCCTTTTTTCCAAATAGCAGTTACAAGTGATTGTTTAATAGAGTTTTGGTGTGCGTCCTTTCCGGAAACTTAAAAATGCCATTCAGATAAAAACGGCGCACACCAAAACTCTATCCCACAATCCTTTGTAATTGCTGTTTAGAAAAGGGTCAATTGCGCAACGTTCGTTTGGGATTCAGTGAAGCCTGGCGTGCTGAAGCTGATAAGCAACGTGTAAAAGACCAAAATTCTTATAGGAGTGACCGTCCGCGACTGCCCTGGGATGGTTTCGGCTTTACTTTCTGTGCGATTATGCTCATGAGTGACACACGGCGTTTACTTGTCATAAGACCCCTTATGACCACTGTCGTGTTTAAAAACATTTTCCTTGCCCCTCAAAACAACATTCTTCCCCCTATTTCGTCTCGATCATCATAGAAATGTTTTCAAACATCATGCTAAGTCCCTTCCACAGAACCTGACGAAATTAAAACTGGAGTAAATCGGATAAAAAACTGGACTAACTCGGATAACACCTCATGTTTACTATGACGGTTTAAAGGATTGACGCATACATAAGAGAAACAACTTCCCCTCCTTAACATGAAAAGTACTGATTTAAAGTGTTTTATGTTATGAGAATCGTTTTAGTGGCTAAATTAGATACATTTAAAGATATTAAGCACTAAAAATTGGCGCTATAGTGACTTCACACTGAACGGAAAATATGACCAAAAACGTCCAGAAAGCTGTGATCGCTATTTGTCCTATTCCCATTTGATGACTCATCACCTGCTGCCTTTCTGTGGAGAAAATTTCCACAGAAAGGCAAGGGGGTTATTTTGGAGTAACTCGAATAGCAGGTACTGAATTGTAATTAGGGTGAAAATGCAAACTACGTACGACAACAAAATTAAAGATCTGGAAAAGTGGATCAAAGTTATTTTAAATGGTGCTTGAAAATTCTCTTTTGTCTTTGAAGTGAAACGTTTAGGATTTTGTAAATACTCAAGCATACCAGACGCTCGTTTTTGTTCACAATTTTTGCACCAGGCAATGCAGATTATACTGCTTACGTAAAGTCGTTCATGGACCTGACTTTGCTGTAATATACTACTGTGTATACCGCGGAAAGTTTATTTAAAGGGTTTAAATGCTATGGAAGTCTTTGTCCTATTTAAGCAATCTCTGCGGTTAACTACTGAGATATATGTGAATTCATGGGCGTCCGCTGAAAAATTTCAGGGAAGGGCAAAACTTTTAATTGATCCAATCAAGGTAATTTTTTTACACCTCAAAAAGACCTTAATTGCTAAATGTTGGCACCTTATACAGGGGTGTAGCCAGGAATTTGCCAGGGGTGGGGCGAAACCTGTAGGCTAACCATCCAAAGATATATTATAAGCATAGATACCAAACTCCTATACCTAAACTGTTATGGAAATTGACTCCTCTTGGAGACGCAAATATTGGGGCGGAAGTGTGGATTTGACATGCGCGCTTTTCTGTTCCGTGATGTGCGTACAGTAATAGGTACGCATTACAGAAAATGTCATTGTAAGAAAAGCGCAACTTGCGTAAGCGTTGCATACGGGCAGATTCGGCAGAATAAAATTCTCTGTGCTTCTTATGCGGAATACTTGACGCACACTTCTGCGTGCTAGGGAAACGAACGCGCTAGTTGCTTTCCCGTTGTGAGCGCGTGCGAAATTGAACGCGCATATAAAAGTGCGTCACTTGAATATACCATAGAAACCGACCAGTGAATGTCCATGAACTTGCAAAACCAGTCATTGTGCGTTCATGTTCAAGTGTTTTTATGTGGAATACCGCGATGAAGAATTAACTTATTCTTATTTAAAGATGATATGTCGTCTCATAAAATGCATTTAAAACTTCTGCCGGATTTTGGATGACGTCACAGGAAACCCTTGTCTTAACTTCAATTGCGAACCGATTCGATACACCGTCGATAATGCTAACGGATTCAATAAACTATAGATAATGTAACATTATCGATAATGCATCGAATCGGTTTGCAATCCAAGTCAAGACAAGGTATGCTGTGACGTCATCCAAAATCCGGCATACTTTTTTATTGCGTTTTTTTTACGAGACGACATATCATCTTTAAGTGAAATTTATAGTGGAGTGATACTTCTTAACTTGACAATATTCCAGAATAGCTAGTATCAATACTGGTGTATAGACATTCATTTGCCTGTTTGTTCTCAAAACGACAGCAATGACCAGCACTTCCGCCCCAATATTTTGGCCTCCATGAGGAGTCATCTTAAGTTTGGAATCTATCTTTGTAACCATCATCAACCATATTTGGCGCAAAACGCCAAGTAAATTTTGGCAAAAATGCCTCCCAGATCGCTGAAAATGGCACTTCCCAGGTCTGATTGTGGGTTGCATCTATTAATTTTTATCTCATCGCTCCGTGAGGAGGATGAGATATTGTAGTTACTTTGCCTGTTGAGCTATATACGGCAATGCC
>WURT03146580.1:0-28884 GCA_009936505.3 Holothuria glaberrima
AGTAGGTTGATTTTAAGATAATACAGATTACAAAGAACAATACAAAAATAAGTTAAATTGTTGTAGCTCCATAACATTACTTTCATCCTACGGCTCAGTTTGTGGAAGCAATGTAATTTAAACAATTACCATTTTATCTTTCTTTCAGGGGAATTACCATCTCAGACTGAAAATTACACTGTCAACAATAAAGGCTGCTTTCACACTAGGGAAGTAGGTAAGCTATCCATCTATTGCTTTTCAAAACTGATGATGCATTTTAAAGAAAATTCTTGCAAACATAACAATTCAGTTGGAGAGAGTAGATTCCTCCAGCCCCCCTCCCCCCCCCCCAAAATGTTTACTGAAATAAAATTATAATTACCATGTCCCTGAGATGTGTTTCACCTGCAATTTTGGTACATACATTTTATGGTACACTTGCAAATTTATAGCAATTGTTTTTCATAATTAAAGTGATGTCTGTTGCATGCTTTCTTATGCAACTGTACAACAATTCACAGCCACAAAATATTAGGTGATATAAACAGGTAAAATTTCTGTTAAGTGAAAATGAAATGTATGTATACGTATCTTCATGAACAAAAGTCAACCAATTTTAATTTTCTTCTGTTAACAGAACTACTAGATAAGGACCTCCTTCAAAGGTGCTGGTACAGTATCTCACTAAAAGCAACGCAGATGACACATTCTGCCGAACTGTGCATAATACATCAGAAGGACATTTAGGTAACCAAATGTTGAACAAACTAAAGCAATAAGAAAAGGCTTGCAGATGAGTGCTCAACCATTACTGCTGGAAACCTGCAGACAGCAGCAGAAGTCACTCAGGAATGATAAACAGTAACTGCTTCACATCAGAATTTGATTATATTGCACTAGGGCAAAGACAGTATCAAAAGTCAGTGATGTTTTCCTGTCACGAAGTAAAGAGGGATTGTGAAGAAAGGGAGAGACATTCAGACTTACTTAACTGCTACAAATTTGCAAATTTGATTTTACATCAGAAACTCTGAAAATATTCAAGTTACAAATTGCAGGACTTACAGTACTATCTTCAATAACAGTTGTAAGGAATAAGCCTGCAACTGGTCTTCTTAATTGCTGGAAGCAAACGAAAATCTAGGCTGTCCATTTTCAGAGATAATACATACACTGCAGCTGATGTTGAAGGGGAAGTTTTGTTCAAAGTGTATTCATCTGAAACCAGGATAAGTTCGGGACCTGTATATTTGTAGTTGCTCTTCGAACATAACTGAATCCTTTTGAATGTTAATGTGTGAAATAATTGCTTGAAATGGTACAGATTTTTCAGATGTGCCTTAAGTTTTACAAAGCTTTTAAAGAGCACCTTCGACTGCACTGCATGCAGAAGTTTGAAGGAGTTGTGTACTGTTGAGTGGATTACGTAGGTGTAGCTCAGCTTACTTGAATAAGATTTGAAATGAAGTCTTTCAAACTGCCATATTTATTGCTGGTACTTTTCCTTTAGACCTGTTTGGGTTAACAGTGATGTAAATGTGACAATAGTATGTCTAAAATCAAGGGAAAGGCTCCTTTTTATTATTAGATTCACATTCCTTTTACTCTCTGGTGGTTTTTATTACAATCATAATCAGCCACACAGTATGTGTTAAGGATCAATTAATTAGATAGTTGATGGCAATAAGAGATTAAGGAAAATTTATTTTAGATATGTAAGTGAAGAATTAAATTCTGGCATTTTTTTTTTTCTTATTTAGATTTCAATGATCTACACAGGTGTACAAATCTTTATAGTGTATTTCCACAGCTCTTCATTCGTTTGCACAAGTAAGGATTTTGGCTTTTGAAAATGAGTGAATTCAGGAACCTTTCCCGCTGCCCTCTCCATGACATGGACACCACATTTTAATGTACCTGGGAGTCTATCCCAGCATTAGTTGCCATGTTCAGGTGTTGTTCGCTTTCTTTAGTTTGCAATAAAATTGGGAGAGTTTGGACTCCAACCAATGTGCTATGTGTAAAAAATTACGTTAAATACCATTCAAATTCAGGCTTTGAACATCGGTTGGTTTTGTAACATTCATTATCAGTTTTACAGAGTATCCAGGCTCTAACAAGTGATGTAATGATAAAAGATGCACTTTATTTCAGAGATCAAATATCTGGTTTATCATCCATACTGAATAGTTATGTTGTTGTGCTACCTTGTTTGAAAGTTAACAATAAGATTTCAAACCAAACCGTTGTTTAAACGGCTCAAGCATTTCCAAAGAGTCTTTGGCAGTACAGAAATAAAATAGCAGAAGTGGAATTAAATCCCTTTTCTCTTCCTCATTATTGAAATATAGCTTGATTTATATTGTAGAGGTACTCCATATATATGATTAAGATAGGTCTGCATACAAACCCTCTAACCCAACATTTCCCCTGTCTCACCCCATTCCATCTAACCCCTACCATTTCCTTACCATATTAACCTTCCTTTACCAGTTAGCATTTTACTTTAATTGGCTTCAACTAAAAAGATCTTTACTATCTTTTTCCTATAGACACATTGAGACAAGTAATGGAGGATAAGGTGGGGAAGGGGAGTCGGGGTGGGGAATGGTTTTTTGGGTGGGAAAGGGTGGAGAACTGGAGTAGGGTGGGGAAAGCATGGGGAACAGGAGTTGGGGAAAGGAGGGGAAGCTGTGTGGGGAAAGAGGGCGGGGAGCTGGCAAAAGCTACATGTTTATAAGGCCGCATAAAAAAAGAAATTACTTGTTTCTCATCACTGACTTCTGAAAAAATCCGTCGCCCGGTCTTTTTATTTATTTTTTATTTTTTATTACTAACCAGTTTCCAGTGTTTTCTGTCTAGGCCCTATTTTATACTATATATCACGTATCCGGAGTGTTCTTGTCAAGTCCGCCTTTCATAGAGTAACACTCACTCATCTGATATAAGAAAGACAAGTACACAGAGATGCAAGATAGATATAGATGAAAATGAAAACTCGATGAATTTTGTTTTTATTTTGGAGGGGAATTTTACTTCCAAACATAAGTATTAACATAAAGTGAACATAAATCCTATGGCTTGCAACAGTGGGTTCATTCTTTGGGCTTGAATACACGTGTTTGTCCCTTTGTTTTTTCAGTCCTTTCTCTTTACATGCAAAACACAATGGCAAAAAGTCTTGTCCAACTTCCAGTAGACCATCCTCTGTGCCACAAAAGAAACAGATGTCATCATTGCCCTGAATGTAGTGTGTGACTTCAGTGTTCTTTTTACATGTGAGATCACATCTGACATATACACCAGGAAGAACTTCCTCATGTGTGTTATCCTGCAAGTCTGAAAGATTAGCTCCATATGAATATACACTATCTTCCAGAATTTGATCAAGGTCTTGAGATTGCTTTTTTGATAGCTTCCTGGAAGCATCAATAACTCGCCACTTCCCATACTCCTCACACTGGATAACTCGCTGGAATGAGAAATAAAAAAAAGGGAAAGCTCCAGTACCCAGTATTCAGACCTTGCTTTGGTAAACCCTGCTATCTCTTGAAGTTCCTCCTTGGGGAATCCATCAACACCAGTGCCAAGTCATAAGTGATATCTCGTCTTCTACCAGCAATATTAGTAACTCCCATCTCTGTGTGACATAGAAATTTACTAATTGCCAGTTTCTACCCTGATACTGCCCTAAGCCTCCAGACCTCTCCCCCAAAAAGAAATGGTGATCATAGAAAAGAACAGAATTCTTTTGTAGTTACCACGCAATATTCTTGAGTGCCATTTGTAATTTCTATGTTTCTTCCTTCCCTCACTCCTCACCTCTCCCACAAGAAAAAAAAAATAAAAAAGCAAGGCTAGGGACGAAATCATCTACTATTTCTCAGATTTGGCCATCTTTTTCGAATCCCCAAAAATCGTGGCATACGAAATCACCCCACCCCACCCCTTCCAACAACTTTCCAAAAGAAAATGAGGACAACACAAGTTGACAGTTAATTGCAATGTAGGCCTAGGCCTATTTTTTCAATATCACACACATTATACATTGAAAAATAAGATGCCTAGCCTAGCCTTGGCTAGGCTTAATAGGCCTAGCCTATAGACATACATTCACAGAATTTCACAAAAAGGAACAGTAGACCTAGAATACAAGCTGCATTCTTCATGCTATCCAGCACTACAGGAGCCTAGCGTTATAACATATAGCCTAGGCCTAGTACACACACGTTAATTCCAACGTTCAACTGGTGCGAAACCCCTGCAGCTGGTCAGTTCGCAACGTTGAAACACAGCATTTTAAAATCATTCTCATTCCTTCGTACCTAATGTACTACACGGTCTGCACATTTATTCTTAATGTATTCCCTTCAAATCGATGTAAAACTTCAACTCACCGATTCATATTTTTACTTTTGTGTTGTCATTTCAAGTTCAGATAGGTTTTACTACGCTACAAGTCATTCGGGCGAAACTTCCCCACGCAAACGGCAACTCAAAAACTTACAGTATCGTACTTGATTGGTACGGCATGCTGACACTAGCCGACCGCGCAGACTGTGACAGTTGTGTCTGATACGGTATCAGTACAGACTTTCAGAACATTGCCAGTGCGGTCTTTGCGCGGCAGAGCACATTGAATTATTGATACAGCATGATCGCAAGTACGGGAAGAACGTTTGATAGTGGAAGTTGGTCGGAGTGTTTTGGGGCAATACATTTATGCAAAACCATCAGAAACGATGTCAGATATCAAATTTTCTTATTAAAAAAAATACACACATGGAAACGATGACGGCGGCCCGGGAGGTTTTTATTTTTTAATAAAAAATAAAAAAAAAAATCCACCCGGCGTCCAAAATTGGCCCGGCCGGTGATGAGAAACAAGTAATTTTTTATGGGGCCTAATGTGATGCCTTCCATCCGTTTTTTTTCACTTCTTGCAGTCATGTGGTAGACAACAAAAATCCCATTAATTAAAAAAGTTCTTGCCTGCAAATAAAGTTACTGCATGCTGCTCCCCCACCCTCATGAAAATTGGGTCAAGGCCTCCAAAACTGAATGATGGTTGTTGAAGGGGCTGGTAATATTCAGGCCTCGAAATGAGCAGAAATTATTGCCTGTTTTCCATATAATTTACTACACAGTTCCTTTGTAACATACTGATTTAATGCAATGAACAGCGCCCTGAATTTGAGATTTTCTACATTCAGGTAAATATGTGACCTTGAGGATATGCAAATAGTTACTAAGTAGTACATATTTGACAAATTAATCGTAAAAAGTCCAAAAGCATTAAAGATTCACCTTCTCGGTCTATTTTATAACATTTAAGATTTATTCAATTTTGTACAGGTTATATATGGATAACTGGCCGCCTTTTTGTCACACTTAAGGTAAATGTGCAAGTATTGTGCATGGGAACAACCAGTTTTGGAAAACAATATGCATTTCCAACAAAATAAAGTCGGTTTCATGTAGACCCCTTGACTTTGCAACGAAAGTCAATTTTTAAAGACTTTTTCATGCTTCTTCCCACGGCCTGAAAAAACTTTTTGCAGATTCTGTGCCTACACCTGTTGGTATCTCAACCTGTGAATATATTGATAAGGCGTGTGCGTTGTCATATCCAGCAGTTGGTATGAGATGAAGGTGCATCTTAACAGTGTCTTTCAATCCTACTACTACAGTTGACGACAATAAAATCCCATTCATGTTGTTTATGAAGATCCAATAAGCTTAATTAAGAGGTTCAAGGACTAAACACATAAAAGTCACGTTATCATGCCAAAATGATCCCACAGAACTTACGGCCGTAAGAGTCGGCAATGAATAGGGGAAGTCTGGCAACGAATAGGGAGGATATGCCCTTCACTGCCACTTAATTTAATGGACCTCTCAAGGTTGACTGGTACTGGGTATATTATGACACATGAGTTTCTTCAAAAAAAAAAAAACACATTTGCCAAAAATATTATGGAAAAAATCAGATTCTATGGAAAATTTACACCTTCCTCTATCTAATTGTTGTCAATTTCAAGCCCTCAGAACGTTATAAATGATAAAAGAGAAGTAAGCAATAAATCACAATAAGTTAACACCTGTTTGATAGCTATTAAACTTACTCCCTGCCGTCAAAAGAGTTGGCACCAAAGAATTTTGTGGTAAGCAATGACTTGGTAAATAAAATCGAACATTTGTAAAACGATCTGCCAGGTCGATAAAACTCAAGTGGGGGAGTAGGTGCAACTAGGAAACACCTCGTTTATGAGGTATGCTTTATGACTTGATATATTTTAGGCTGACAGGTATTTTATTGGTTTGTACGACTGTGTATTCTGTGAGAACAACTTCTCATGATATACTACATCATAAAATGCACATAAGGAATTTTTCCCCTTTACATTGCCAATATCGGTGCAGATGCAGAATAAGTTGGGGATTGATATGCCTTTCGACGCTCTTAGCAGTGGCGTAGCTACGGGGGAGCTTGGAGGAGCCCCCCCCC
Organism: Holothuria glaberrima; assembly: GCA_009936505.3. Taxonomy (NCBI): domain Eukaryota; kingdom Metazoa; phylum Echinodermata; class Holothuroidea; order Aspidochirotida; family Holothuriidae; genus Holothuria; species Holothuria glaberrima. Next base: position 6,491 of record WURT03146580.1, read on the forward strand.
CCATAAACGCTTGTCGTTCCCCAAGCCCCCCCCCATTGCGATCTGGGCCAAAAAAATAATAACTTGACTGGAATACTCAACTTCATAATTATATACTGTTTACCTGTTCCTTGCTCTGGAGAGGACAAATTCTCTAATAAAAGCCCAAAATTTTCGGCGCACTACGCGCGCTGTGGGATTACTCCAGTTTCTCCAATTTATTTTAAGTTCTATTCCACATAGCTAAATAGCACAAGTCCTGTGCTACCTAAGAAGTAACATGTAGGTAGAGTACACTGTTTATATAGAGATGATCGTAAATTTTATCCCAAGATCGCAAAGCCTAGCTAGTTGCTGTTCTCTTGCGTGTCATACGGTGCGGTCGGTTGCTGAGCGACTCACGGAGCAAATTTGGCTGTTTCATCGGAGAGTGCAGGTGGTTTGATACAATGTAGGTTATCCCCGATACGGTCTACAGCCCCTACAGATTTTCGTTTTCACTTTTCACCAAAAAATTTCCCTCGCGAATGTGCCCATTTAGATTCAAAAGAAAACTATCAGTGCACATCTCGGCTGTTGAAGTCATGTTATGCAAAATATGCCCTACAATGGCATTGGATAGTTAGGCTTCTTCATATCCCCTTCTCACCAACCCTTCAATATAGGGGCTGTCGGAACGTGGGGTCACTGGAATGGTCCGTCCCCTGTCGGGAAAAATCTGTCGCTACCCGTGGTCAGACGTTTACTTAATTTGGTTTTAAAAACTAATGGTCATTTCTGCAATAAAACCCCAAATTTTTGGTACGTTCTGGACAGTCTTCCTCGGTTCCGTTACTTATAGCTAAATTAAGTACAAACCTTTTCCACTTTTTCAAGTAACTTAACAAGTAGACTACATGGAGTTATATAACTGTCGGGAATTTCATCTCATTTTGCTAATCTTATCTTTCTTGTGACTGTCGTGCAGTACGGCTAGTGAATCGAGGAGGGAAGTACAATGTAAGTTATGCAAGATAAGGCCCAACTTCCCGGACGATTGACCTACATAAGCTTTAAATGAGTACAGACTTCTCTAGTGCAGGCTTACCCAAAACATTTTCTCTCGCTTCGCGCGCTTATCAATTTCACAGGTTGGATTCTGGGAGGAACATTAAATCAGCGCCTTTGTTTCTCTAATATATACAAATTTTATGCAATATATCCCCTGCAATATGGTATGGTAAAGTACACAGGGTTTCTTCAAATCCCCGTCACAAGCCCCTCAACAAAATCGGGGCTGTGGTCACCTCGGGCCGCTGGCCCCACGTCGGGCAAATCTTAGCGCCACCCCTGCTGTGGATTACAAAGGGACCAATGGTATGTGAACTTCACAATTTACACCGAATGCAGTGGTTATTAATATACCATATTTTTAAGTACCCAGCACAGGCTAGGCCTAGATGGGTGGCTATTGTCACTGACAGCGAGTGTCAGTATGTGCTGGAACCAAGCATACCGCTACCTCGTGAGAATAAAATAAAATCAAACTTAACATATTTTTTAACCAAAATTGCACATCTTACTGGCTGCTATCAAGCCTGGCAATTGCTATTTCCGGCGATTTGGGATGTATTAAAATCTCAAATTTTCTTGGTATGCTCCGCGCCAAAACATCGTGGCGCTCCCCTTAGACAGTAACAAGGCGCCCTCCCATGAAATGGCCAAGCCCCCCCGCTCCTCCACTAAAACGATCCTGGCTACGTCACTGGCCCTTAACAAATTATATAAATGTTAGTTCCATGTAAGATACTGACAATGGGCGCACCTTCTGCGAACTTCGAGGGAATGCGAAAACCAATAGAAAGCCAATTGCAAAGTTTGGTTTCTATACCCTCTTTTGCTCATTCGTGGATATCATTAGCATTAGCTTATTGCCAACATCTCTTTATTCCGTGGTGGTAAGACTGGTTTTGAATTTCAAGGCAGTGGTTTGCACTAACACCAAAGTCGACTAATGGTTTTTTTTAATTTTTTTAAATGGACCAAAACGCGTTTGTTCTTACTAATAGATTTCTGTAGAGGTAGGGTCAGGTGTGATTTTCATTGAGTGATATATCTACATTGGTCCTTTACTTCCACAATCGTAAGTAAACTTCGCTTTAACTTTCAAATTTATTGGCATGCAAGTATAGCCTATTTTCTGCCCTGAGAGATGGTGCCCTGTCGAATTAAGAAGTAGAAGTCATCCGCCTTTCCGCGGGCTGCCTAACATACGGCCTATCGGAAGCAGGGGTGTTCGCGCGGTTCACTTGGTAAGTTGGACTGGAATGAGACGGAGGGAAAACTGCGTGTTGCGAGATCGCTAAAAGAATTATTCGGAAACTTGTGCAGTGCACGGAAAGACAAGTGTGGTGGAGAATTTGTGATGTAAGGGTTATTTAATGAGGAGAACACAGGGAACCAATTAATAAAGTTTTATTCAAAGTAATGAGGGCTCTTACTGTCCACATCAAAGTTATCCAACTCTAACATTGTTACGGGGTAGTTCCTGGGAAGTGTAGGCTACGAGCTAGTTAGTCTGTGTACTGGAGTGCAAGAAACGTCCAAGTTTCCCCTTTCCTCTTGCCAGCCTTACTTCCGTCAGCCGACACTGAATCAATTACCGTAATTTGAGCTAGGACTAGCCACTTGATTGAGGGCTGGTCTGGGTGGCACAGTTGTCTACGAGAAGAGAATTAACGACTAAGTTGTGGGTGGTTTTGGTTAGTCCGTAGACTATTGGGGGAACATCCTACAGAAAACAGAGTGTTAGCTGCTGAGACCCGCCCCTCTCTCTCCCCGGAGGCGTGCCAAGTAGTCCGCTCACTTAAGGTTGATGTTTCAGCGTTCTGGCAGACAAGTCTGCTGGGGATTCAGCGCACGTAAGGTGGATGTTTCAGCATTGTGGCTGGCAAAACTGTGTAGGGATTCAGCGCACTGAAGGTGGATGTTTCAGCGTTCTGGCAGTAAGTCTGGTGGGGGAAAAAGCACACCATAGGTGGATGTTTAAGTCTACTGGCATGCAAGACTGCTGAGGGGTTCAGCGCACTGAAGGTTTTGGGCATCAGCTCTTTTGCAGGGAAGGTTGATACTGAGGGATTCTGTGGCTAAGATCCGTGGTGTGAATGCTGCCTGACTGAAAATTCCCAACAGCATGATCAATTAATCAGTTAAACCATTTGTACCTTAACAATTTAGGAATGTAATTTTCCGGAGGAGAAAAAAGGACATTTCCTTTTGCACTATAAATTGGCTTGTTTTGTCAACCTGGTACGTTTATGTGTCAACTCTTCCCCCTCTTAGTTCTACCCAGTTTTCCTTCAGCACAGAGGCCTGTCCCCCTGACCTCGGGGCACAACCCACGTTACACTCTTTTTTCTTTAATATCATCCCGAATGTTTTTGTTGAAGGTACTGAAAAAGGTTTCAGAATAATGATTTAATCCAAAATTTTGGCGCGCTTTGCGTGGAATTGCCACGGTTTATAATCCATGCCTGATGACCATTAAAATCAAGATAATGCACAGAATTATTCTGGTGATAACTATTTTCCGACAACCTGGAACATAGTTTTTGTTTTCTGAGCTTTCATGGGAAAATATTTCATTGCCCAGTTCTAAATAATCTCACAGTAATAACCAAATTTTATTTTCGTAGTCTCATTGACCGCAAAAACAATGATATCGCACAAAAAAGATCAAAGGAGGTAGTCCTTCAAGTCTTAACACTGAACTTTGTTAAATGGTCAGTAAAATTTTACAGATTTCAGTTCAATTTAAAGAAGGTTTTCTTTACCTGTTACTGTAGTTGTACACCTAACACCTTCGATAGATCCGGAGGAAGCTTGGTAGAAGAAGGGGTCATCAGACAGAGGACGTGGATACTCATCGAACACTCCCCATCTGTAATGGGCCCACTCATGAGCAAGTACCTGAAAGGGAACATCCATATAATTCATTCTGAAAATCACAAATACAGTGTGCTCAACAATCTAATGGTAATTAACAAAAACTTGGCCCTAAATTGAGCTCACATTGACGGTAAATTGTTAAAACGGGTGTGGTAGACTCCAGTGTCCTCATGTACTCTCTTCAAGTAGAATGATTCAGTGACAAACTATAGTTTTAAAAGTAACAAAGTTAACTTAGAGGGAAATATTGCGTTTTAAATGTACGAGCATGGCATGAAAAGGAACTACCCTCAATCATTATTAATCCATTCGGTTTCACCAATTAGCTCTAACAATAGCCTCATCTCCTTACAATATTATGAATTACAAGAGTACCGGATGTTGCATCATTTGAATTTTTGAAAGTGTGGGTGAACAATATACTTTCGTGCAACAAATAACCAAATTTCTTTCTGTGAGAGTCTTATTTCTTGAACAAAGAGTTACCGCGCTACCTCTTTTTGAATTGTCTGTCATTCTGTGTCTCTTCATATTATTTTAAAAAATATGACAAATTTCTGTAATACAAACGCAATATTTCCCTTTAAGGGAGTAAAAGCTTTCACGCAGGGGTAAAATTCTTAAGAGACACACCTTTTTATAGCTGCCATACAGAAGGGCAGTATTTTCATTTTTCAAGTATTCTGGTGTAAGGTGTATATAAAATCCTTGTGATCCACAGAATGTAGGTTTGTTGGTAAAGGGTAAGTTCCTGTTTGGTAGATTTCCTTCTTCCTGTGGAAAATCGATTCTGATGTCGCTCTCTTCAAACCGCTCCGACACTGCCGATTCGAGGCTTGGATCTTCTGCCCACGTCGTTGGAATCAGTATCCTTACTTCTTTTAAATATACCCTTTGTCTAAAATATAGGGATACCATAAAAGTATTCATGTCACAAAGTAACGTGAGAGAATGGAGAAAGGTAACTTAGTGGCAAATCACAGTTGTTTGACATGTTACTATCAGGTATAATTATTTTTGTTGTTTTCTTATTTGGGGGGAAATGCGCTAGTCCCAGTTATTTATTATCGAACACCTTTGTAAAGAAGTATCCAGTTTTATTATGCAAATTTACCTCAACCAGGATTGCTAATATTTGATTGTAGTAAGTAGCAATAACAATAGCTTTGCTAAGGGGATTTGGGGAGTTGAACACGCCATAACTCAAGCGCGAAAAATAATAACCAAAATTATCTTTGAAAAGAAATTTGCGCAGGTCATCCACCGGGGCGCTATCCATGAAACCCGAACTCTTCAGGATCCCTGAGGCAGTTCCTTGGACTGCCACGCTTATAGGGAGGGCTTTATGGTTCGGCAGTTCGCATGGCTTTGTTTAGTGTGGCCTGACCCCCCCCCCCCCTCCCCCAACCCCTTGCGCCTGAATAAAGGCACGTTAGCACTCTATCAGAATATTGACAAAGAAACGTTTTCCTCATTTCATCAAACTGATAAAACTAAAATATGCTTAACAGTCTTATGTATGTTACTAGCAATACGGAGTAAGAAGAAACAAGACTTAGACAAATGCAATAAAATCTCTGGTCTACCCAAATATCTTATGAACAAATACCATTGCTCCCACATATCGGAATATATTGAGAGCAAACGCTCTTCTGAAATCTCACGCGCAGCAGTCTGAGAGGCCCTGAAAGGCGGGGTCATGGCCTACCGATGGTGAACGCAAAGCTCTGTGGTAGTGTCCTACATTGCAACGGACTAGTCTATTTTTAGAGGGGTTTCAAATCAGTGGTCCTATTTCTGGTCGTTATGTTGTACTGCATTCAAAACTTTTAATTAAAACTAGCTTAGATTTTACAAATAAGCTAGTCACTTAATTATCCCCGTCGAGTCTATGCCCACACTATGCACAGTATATTAGTCTGCCTCATAAATGAATGGAATTTTCCAATTCTTAAGCTCTCGAGCCATCACGAACACTGTCTATTGTTTTTAAATTGCAGTTTCTTACCTTAAAATATTATCAAATTTCTTCTAGTTTCAAAATTTTGTTCATTGTAGTCTCCTTACTCAATAAATGTAGGATTTATAACCAAACCTTACCAAAACGAGGCAAAATCCTGATCAAACTCCCCTGTGCTGTAAATACTCACGGTTACACTTAACGCGGGAATAATAGCAAGTGACGTCATCATTAAAAGAAAGAAAATCAAAGGCTGTGCAATCGATACATTTTGTTCATCGAAAAAGTGCCTAATGTTCCACTCAATCAATCATATTATAAATTATACCAATCAAAAGTTAACACAATCACCTTTTTGGATCATTTACCCTGGGCCATAAAATTCCGACTTCGGTAACGAAAAAAAAGGAGCCTATTGTAGAAAATTTTTAAATGTTTTGAAAGTCATCTCACTGGAAAGAGAACAAATTTTTCTTTTCAAATCTGAATACCCCGATTTTTCTGAGAACAATTGAAGAGGCAATGCGAAATTGTTCTATAGGGAAGCGGGTACTTTACACAATTAAGCGGAGCAGCTAGTACCTGCGAAAAAGAGGAGGGGTACATACTCCATCGGGGAAAGTTTCCCCCACTTCATCGGAAAATTTTCTAGTTTGGTCGTGGAACCTTTCATAGGTACGGTAAGTATGTTATGTTATAACGAGAGTACTTAAATGCAACAAGACAATTTTGTCATTGGATTGCACAAGACGAGTTTCTTTGCCACAACCGACTCGAAGTACGAAATTTGAATCCCAAATGACTTTTTTGATCAATGTGAAATATATGATAGGCTACAAACACCAATTACCAGGAGTTTCCTAGACTTATCAAACATACACACTGTTCAGGCGATCATTTCATTAAATCAAGCAATGTGACTGTGCACACTACTGCTTAAGGTGAAAACTTTTTTGTACAGTATACCTGTATTTTATTAGCATCGCAAGTAGCAACGCAAAAGGAAGTACCATCCCAATTAGAGGATTACCCCATCTAAGACGTAGACCACTTGCTTCAGATATTTTGTATGTGGCCTCAGATACACTTGTACGTATACTCTCCAGCGTACCAAGCTTAAAACTCTGAATTTTTTCCACATCTTGAAAGTTCCACATCTTGATACTTGGAATGAAAATTTAGCTTTCTTCTGACATACAAGTATAATCCTAAAGATTTTTTAGTCATTGGTTTAATTTGATTTTTTGTATCTTGAAGATGAAAATTCTTGAAAAGTTTGGTCGTGTTACCTCTATCGATCGCAAAAGACCCTGGCTTGACCTCAACCGAAACCAACTAAAATTTCCTATTGGTTTAATGCATCACCGTGTGAAATATGCAATACAGCCATCATGTTTCTTACTCCAGGATATTGTGTTAACAAGGCTTTCAGAGTTTGACCCTGATGACCCCAGATGACCTTTTACCTTCTAAAAACAACAGGATTTTTTCCCTCAACATGTGTCATTTACAAATAAAGTATGAAATGTGTCCATTCATCTCACAATGAGATAAGGTGCAACAAGGTTTACAGAGTTTTACCCGAGCCAAACACCCATACACACCACCGGATGAATTGAAACGCACACGAAGAACGATAAGATTCCTGCTCTCAACATAGTGTGTATGTACCAAGTGTTTGAACTATCCTAAACGGTGTAAGAACTCTTAGAGTTTCGCTTGTTTAGATATCGTGTAAACAAGGTTTTCAGAATTCGACGCCATTAACCCCAAATGACATTTGATTTCCACCTTACAACAGGGTACTTTCTCTCAACAAGGGTCATGACCATATCAAGTATGAAATGCATCAAAGCTTCCTAAATTTAGATACCACGTTTGCAAGGTTTTCATAATTTTATGAACTTTGACCACAACCAAAAGCGATAGGGATATTTTTCAGTATGCGGCATCTATTTAATAACTATGAAAAACAGAGTTTCCTCTTTTTGAGATATCGAGATAATATGTTACCTTGGTATTGTCTTTAGAATTTCGACCACTGATGACCCAAGAGGAGTTTTAATCAACACCAAAAACAATAAGACACTTTCTCTCAACAGGAAGAAGTTGAAAAACCATGGTAGAAATGTTAGATTTCCAGTGTGTGATCCCCAGTGACTCCAGAGGACCTTTGATCTCGACCATAAAGTGTAGGGTTCTTTGTCTTAACATGGGGCTTCTTTGTGGCAATAATGCAAACTGTTCCAATGTCACATATTCTTTTCTTGTTGTATTGCGTTAACATGGTTTACAGAGTTTGACCACCTGTGACATAGCGAAGTAATTCCACAGACTATTTCGGCATACAACGGTAATAAAAACACCCATTTATATTGGTCATGTAAAGTGGACCAAGAAAAATATTGAGCGTATGGTTCCCTGTGTATGGTAGGGTTTCTAAATTGTGTGTGGAAGGACCACGGTGTGTGTTGAAGTATATTTACTACTGTAAGTTATCCTTATGTGACACCCATTTTAGGTTCCAGGTCAAGTAGAAGTGAGAATTGACCTTCAGAACCGACAGAAATTCAATCAAGGTACAAAACTTTTTTCGAAACAGTCGCTTTCCTTCTTCTCACTTATGCTCTACGCAAATGTCTAAGTGCAGCTTTAAGCGCTCTTAAAAGTCATGTTTGCACTTTTTAGACATTTTATGATAATCCAGGTGAATATTCTAGTTAGATCCCGTTGAAATAGACTGAAATGAACTAGTTTAACTGAACCATTTTACTTGTAGGATGTTTTAGACATTGGGCATGTCCAGTTGAAAAGCCTAGTTAAACTGTTCTAGTTCAGTCCAGGTAAAGTGGATCTAACTGGACTAACTCAATTAATTCAACTGGACTGTTCTAGCAATTGGGCATGTTCAGTTGGAAAGTCAAATGCTGTACTGAAATAAGTTACCCAAATTATTTGTACTTTTGCAAGCGCACACCACGTTTGTGGCCCATGGAAGGATTTTTCAGATGCATATGGCGTACTTTAAAATACATTTAAAGAAAACTACTTTTCCTAATGACAGTCTTTTCGAATTTTTGGCGAAGAGCAGAGGGAAAACCAAACTTTTACTCCGAGAGGAGTTCTGCCCCCGAGCTACGTTCAAAAGGGACAACGTAGACTGAACATGGCCAATATCTTGACCTTTAGACAGGCTGCCAAGAACATATACTACACATAATCTTAGCCAAAAGGCCAAGTAACGAGCCGAGAAGAAAACACACAATCCCGGATACGTTATTTTATTACAACCATAATTAATAGACCAATGTGTGAAGACATATGTATGCTAATGTATGAACTTCAAAGTAAGTAACAAAACAAAAACTAAAAAAATTAACGTCAAGCGTTAATATTGTTATTAATTATTTGAACGTGTTTATTACATAATTTGGGAATAAAATTGAAAAAAGTGAGGCAAACATTCTAGAAAAGATCTGAAAAGATATAAAAAAGCTTCATTACGCAAACTAGATGAAACCAACTCAGTTCAAAGGAATTTTCGGAACGGGTTCAGCTAGATTTTATTGGAACAGTTCAAATGGACTTTACTGGAGCAGTTCTATTGGACTTCCAGGACCATTTCGACTGGAGTTTACTGGAACAGTTCAATTAGAATTTCCTGGACTAGCTCATTTGAACTTTTCTGGACCAGTTCGATTGAACTTTATTCTGATCAGTTCAACTGAAATTTACTTGACCAGTTCCATAGACTTTAAAACCTGAATTAAGTATCTACGAAAGAGGAATTGACTAGCTACACCTGAACTTACATTAAGTTGAAAATAAGAAAAAGAAATATTTATCAGTTCTGCAAATTCAATTGAATTCAACCTGTTAAAACATATTCCATTAAATTGACTCGTCTTCCTTTGAAGCTGGCTTACTACACTTACAAGTCCAGTTGTGTCCAGTTGAAGTCCCACCGTGTCCAATTCATGTTGAAGGGGACTTAACTAGAATTTCCCAGAGGAATGTTTTACTTCAGTTAACTAAAGAACAGCTGGCATGTTAGTCTACAATTTTTCACATGATTTGTATGCTTTCACTTCCTTTCCCTCAATTTATTTGTATTATTTCTCCTAAAGTGCATGAAAGTGTATGTGTGAGTGCATAGGGAGGGGACAATCAGAAAATAAAAAGTGAGTCACTGTCCCAAAACCGAGTCACTGTCCCAAAACCGAGTCAATTTGTCGCTGGGGTGGCTAACTTTGGATAAGTGAGTCACCTCAGGGACAAATTGACTCAGTTTTATGATAGTGACTCACTTTTTATTTTCTGTGTGCTTGGGCACGTTATTCCTCCAATACCTTCCATTTTATTACCATGGCAAATTTTTATCATGCCATTACTCACATAGGCTTCCATGGCCATTTTATTAGTTCAGTGGTTAATTGCCAAGATGTCGAAAGATGGAGATCCGTGCAAATAATTCTAATAAAGTGGGTGGCTTTAGTTTGTTGTATGTCAGTGTTGGCATTCGGCAGCGAGATCGCGACTTTCACTCACTTTTCACAACAATTCCTCAAAGTTTAAAGTCCCTTTTGGTAATATCCCCAACTGTTGGTAAAAAGTTGACTTTTCATATTGTCAGTTATCAAGATCCACTTTGAACAATTATCCTGTGGAGGGGGATCCCCCCCCCCCCAAAAAAAACGGGACGTAGTGCCAACACTGGTGCATGTGGAGAGAGGCAATATGTAAGATAAATAACCATTGGCTTGTGGGGATTCCAGGTTGGAAAGACTGAAGCTCTTCTCACGAGAGCCTTACACCCAGGGTCAATACCCATAGCCGGATTTACTTCTAGGGGGCCAGTGACCTATAGTCTGAGACGGCCATTTCGGGTCCGTTGTAATTCACAACGGACCCGAAATGACCCTCTCATTTGTTATTTGTGGGAATTATGAGCGTGCATGGAAATTTTCGAGGGGCCCCCTACCAGTAAAAATATCGCGGGCCCGTAACCTATAGGTTGCTTCTATTACTGGATAGATCCGCCTATGGCGTTAATATAACCGAAGGTTAGTGCGAAGTGCTTGAAAAATTTGAGGCTAAAAGTATCTCCGTCATCTTCGGAAATGAACTTCCCCGCTTGCTTAAGTGCAAATATTGATTTTGTTGAGTGTTTTGTTACTAAGGTCTCAAAGATAACAAAAACGATACAGCGAATATGAAAAAGGACCAAAATACATCTAGGACAGGCATGTATAACCACGTTCCAATTTTAATACAATGTTATACCCAGTGACAAGTTAACCATGCACCGTAACTCACATGACATGCCTCCATGAACAATTTAGGCACTTGACGTCACAGATTGGAAAGTTAAGACTAGTGCTGCAGAATCTATATTGTTGGTGTAAGGAAGATGAGGATTTTTGTTTTAACCCAAAAGTAGATGTGAAAGCTCAGCTAAAAGTGCGACTCTTTTATGGACATTTTCTGGTACCCTTTAAAAGTCAAAATATCAGGGGCCAGTAACCTTCAGGTTGTCTCGGATATTGGGTAAATCCGGCTATGTCAATACCCCAGTGTGGGAGTGGTGGAGAAGTCCCCAGGTAGTCTCAGATACTAAACATTTCGTGAATTGCTATAAGGCATCAGGATTTTATCATGGCATTCGAATTACACTCAGCAGGCTACAAATATAAAACTTTTACCACTCTTTATTAAAACCTAAGGAAAAACGGTTGGTCGTCTTGATAATGCACGGGGGGGGGGGTAATAGTAAATACGGAAAGGGATGCATCATGATGGGGCTTTGGAACGATAACTTCACATCCTTTCACTAATGCGATAAATCAGCAATATGCTATGAGCGCTCCTGAATCCTGCTGAAAAGTTGAATATTATTTTCTTCATGTTGTAATCAATTTTACACTACCTACATATAAAAATTTTAGCTCTTAATATCACTAAAAGCTTTTATTGGTAGAGGTAAGTTATACTCTCGTGAAAGCAGTTAGCACGAAATCTAACCCGGGAGGCGAATCTTCCCTTTCTTTCTTTCTTTTTGCTATTGTGTAGCAGTTAGTGTAGCTGACATTCCCGAAAAAGGGACCCTCAGATATGATCTCAACACCACTGACATCAAAGTCACGGCAATCCGAAGATCGTTTATCCTCAAAGGATAATTTTTCTTTACATTAGAATTATTTTCTCCCCCTTCGACTCTTGAATATACCACCCAAATATACCAATCACAGCCCCCTAGTACTTAATATATATTTCATTATTAAAACACATTTTTGCACATCAATCCTTTCCTAGTGTGCCAGCAATGACAATATGACACCCCTGCTAAATAACCATGCCACGCCCTACTATAGGAACGAAATGAAACGAAACTCATGGTATTTTCCTTAAAACAGGTCGCAATTTCAAAATGGATTTCTGAATTCCATGTTAATTTATCATTTCCATGAAATTTTTCTGTTTTCCCTGAGATTCATGTCAAGAATACCCGAGGAGTGCCACTTTTGCCAGTAAACCCCGACTACTTATTGCACAGTCTTGCCGCAAGTAGTCGGTCAGTGCATCCTGACCACTTGACACACGTGCGACGAAGAGTCGGCGTTGTATAAGGCCATTTTTGCCAATAATTCCCGACTACTTGTATCACGTGTGACAAGGTGTCAATCCATTTCCTGTAAAATAACATATGAAAATGTAGTATGTTTCTGTAATTTTGTCAAAGGTTTGGCAAGAAGTTATGCAAAAAAGCTGTTCAGATAGAGGTAAAAAATCCATTTTGAAAATGGAATTTGTCTTAATTTGGCAAAATTTATGCACCTGGGATTTCATTTAAATGAGAAATTTATGGAAAACATGATCCTTACTTTGTTACATGATGTAAGTAATTAAAAAACTTTATGAAGATTTCAGTTAAGAGCTAATTAGAAACTATTTTCCGTTGTCCTGCACATCTGTACGTCTTAGACTTTAAGTTAAATGGTAAGTTAAGGGAAGGGCTGTAACTCACCTACTAATTTCATGCAAATAATTAGAAAAATCCGTGAAGACCTCAGTTATGCAAGTGATTAATTGCTCATCCTCTGGCACTTGCGGACTGATAGCAACCACAACGCCTTCATATCCACCATCAGTGAGTTTAGCCTCTCTAGCACCTCTATAAAATGGTTCCTGATATGAAATCTGGCCACTTGTCAGATTAATGAAAATCAGAAGAGCAATGCATTGTGCAAGAACTTCAGAGAAAGTCGAAATATTCCTCATCATGTTTGCAACCCGACACCATAAATACACGTAAATTAAAGAACGCTGATACTGAAAAATATTTCACTTGCAAATCTTCAAGGGAGCCCCAATTACATTATAACTTCTTTAATATGAAAAGCAAAACTAGGTAACAGTCCCATTTAAAGTCAACGTTAGCCTAGTATGTTAATACGAGGAAGTAACTTCGACTGACAGTTCTTTTATGTTGAAATATATTGTTGGTGTGTTCGGTGTGTTCGGTGAGTTCGAGCTTTAGTGAAGCATAAAACAAACAATATCGCCAAAAGGCACTAAATGGAAAAAGCAAACAGTGTGGTCTACGACTTTGGGAAGGCGTTGTACTTTTGCATTTCCATTTGCTAAGGGCAAAGAGTTAGTTAGTTAAATCAGGTTTTACGGCCCAGTTTCTAACCATTTGGTTTATATCGAAATGGCCACGGCCTTTTTTCCAGTTGTGGCTCACTGGCTTGTTTTCCTAGCTGCAGAAAGTGGAGGTGATCAGGGTGCTAGAGCAGTAGGACCCCGTCCAGTGGATCTATCTGCAAATTACGGCAGCCCCCCTGGTTGATTTTTGCACTGCTGAAGACGACCAGACTAGAAGAGCCGTTGGTAATAATCAGGACAAGCATCCGAAAGTCCACTACGGGAGTGCAACTAAACAGGAAAGACTATATCCCACCACGCGTTCCAGCTGCAAAGACACTGGTTGCTTCCGAGTACCTCCTGAGTTGGAAAGCAGCATTTCCCCAAGACTTCGAAGCAGGAAAGCTCGTCATTGTTTCTTAGGTAACAAAGTTCATTTTGCTTCTAGCGTGTGAGTTGACCTGAAGCCCTACCTCACCAAACAAGCTTAGATCAGGAATTCCTAAACCTTCCATCTAGTTTACGAAATTTGGGCAAATTGAGGGTAGGCCTGTCCCGTACCGAGGCTACCAACACTCAGGTATGGCATGGGCAAGAACAGCTTCTAGATAGGGAGGTTTGGGATGGATATGAAGATAGAGTAGACTCTAGTAGTAGAGTATTGCCCGTTCGGCGGGGACCTCTGTCCCCCACTCATCAAGTCAGAGTGATAATTTATTTAGTGGGTTCGAGGGAATGCCAGGTGCGGAGGCTACCCCTTATGTCTCCCCTCCCCAAAATTCAGGCTATAGTGGGAATTTGGACCGTGAAGTGGACGGAAGACTCCGTCCCGCAGCTACTTTCTCTCCGGTGGGTATGCACACAGACCGGGACCGTCCTCCCAAAAGACCCTACATGCTACCAGATATATTTATTGTGATGTCTTCATGGAAAGATTATCTGAGTCACTTTGGAGATGTGGCAGAGATAAATAGGTGGAAGGACAGGGAAAAAAACTAGTTATTTGAGGGCAAGTGTGACTGTTTATGGTAGACTGGTACTTTCACAGTTGCCAGCAGGTCTTGGATCTGTCTTTGCAGTGGTGGTGGAAACCTTAGTGGAGCACTTTGGGCATAAAAGGAAGGCCGCATTGCTAAGGACTCAACTACGGTCTTAATCAAGGAAAACGGGATGGTTCCGGAAAAGGATGAGGATCTGAAACCAGCCAGAGAACCACAGCAACTGGCGGATGGAAGTCCACTGGAGGTATTGGGGCAGGTTTAGCTGGTGGCTAAGCTTGAAGGGAGACCCTTGGTGGTGGAGTTCCAAGTAGCTGAGCTGGGTTTTGAGGGAATCCTTGGACTGGACTTCTTGTACAGTCATCGATGTCAATGGGACTAGAATAACTGTACCATGGTGGTTGCTGATGAAGCTTTTCCACTCATCAGAGGCATAAAGTATGATGATACGGTTGTGTAGGGGGTGCAGGCTGAGAAAAACTCCATAGTTCCAGCTGGCCATGAGATTTTGGTATTCGGGGAAGTTCCAGAGCCTCAAGTGGCTGGAAGAGTTGCGAAAATTACACCGAGTGGAAGTTTGTAGAGAGGACAGGACTATTGGTGGCTCGTGCATTGGTGAAACCATGGTCACGCAGAGTTCCCATTTGTCTAATGAATCCTGGTAGTGATGATGTGAAAGTCTGGAAGAAAACCTACATGGCTGAATTTCACGAGTAAGACGGTGCAGATGACGTCTTGGGCACGATATCTCCACAGAAAACCAAGGGTGACCATGATGAGGATGTGGGAACCACAGAAGAATGAGCCATCTCTTCCCCACCTGATTGATCTTTACAACCGCTCCAGTGCAGAGATTTCCTCAGAGCAGCAAGTACAATTATCTGTATTCTTGCCCAAAACCGCAGACCTTTTTCCCTAAGGATGACAGTGACCTAGGCAGAACCAGTGTGGTGGAACACCAAATCAACACCGGAGCCATTCCTCCAATTGAGCAAAGGGCACGTAGGTTGCCCCATGCTAAGGGGAAAAAAGCTGACGAGGAGGCTGAAAAGATGTTGAAAGGGGTGTCATGCGTGAGTCCACCAGCCCATTGGCGTCGCCAATCGTACTGGTAAAGAAGGATGGTTCAACACGGTTCTGTGTAGACTATAGGAAGTTGAATTATGTCACTTTGAAGGATGTCTACCCCCTCCCACGTAGTGATGAAAGCCTGGGTGCTTTCAGTGGCTCACGGTGGTTCTCTACCCTGGACCTTGCCAGTGGGTACTGGCAGGTGGTCATGGATGCCAAGGATCTTGAGGAGACTGCCTTTGTTACTAGAGGGGGTATGAGTTCAATGTGATGGCGTTTGGGCTCTGTAAAGCACCGGCACCTTTGAGCGTTTAATGGAGAGAGTACTGGCAGGATTGCAGAGGGAAAAGATACTTCTCTACCTGGATGAAATCATTGTATTTCGGTCCACTTTTGAAGAACACCCCGAACTTTTCCATACAGTATTTGACAGGCTGCGTGAAGCCCACTAAAAACTCAACCCAAAGAAGTGCTTCCTGTGTGCAACAAACGTCAACTACCTTGGGCATATGGTAACATCTGAGGGTATCAGCACTAATCCTGAAAGAGTAGCCATAGTGAGGAACTGATCCCAACCAGTGACTGTCACAAAAGTCAGAAGCTTCTTGGGATTAGCCTCTTACTACTGCCGTTTTATTGCTAGCTTCGCTGATATTGCACGCCTGCTACATTGACTAACCAAAAAGAACCAAATCTTCTCCTGTGATAAGCAGTGTCAGAGTGCATTCACTACACTAAAAGAGAAGTTAGCCAAAGCACATATTCTGGCTTATCCACGGGAAGAGGGCAGGTATATCCTGGACACAAACGCCAGTAAGGAGACCATTGGGGCAGTATTGTCTCAAGAACAGGATGGAACAGAAAAGGTAATTGCATATGCAAGTCGGACCCTATCATCGGCAGAAAGGAACCACTCTGTTTCAGTAGTCTATTTTGTCAAGAACTTTCTCCACTATCTCCTAAGGCCGCGGTTTTTGATAAAGACAGACCATGGATCCCTTCGATCGTTTTACAACTTCAAAGAACCAGAAAGACAGATGGCGAGATGGATAGAACAACTTAGCTGTTTCATGTGTGAGATACAACACCGTCCAGGACTCAAACATTGGAATACAGATGCCCTCTCCAGAAGACCCTGCAGTCAATGTAAACAGAGTAACCGTGACACCAAGAATACAGAAACCATAGTTTCAATCGAAAAGCTGAAGGAGTGGTCGAAGATAAGTGTTGTGAACGACGAGTGTCCATTCTGACTCCCCTCAATGTGAAAATCTCATGGGCCCTGTTGACCAGGCGGTGGCTAGGAGGACCTCATCCTGGAGGCTTGTAGTGCTGAAGAGAGGCGGTCTATGCAGAGGGAAGATACAGAACTCCGTATGTTCGTATGTATTGACAATGCTGGACACACACAATGACCGTCCCTCCTGAGAAGACGTGGCACCGCACAGTCGAGGGGTCAAATTCTGGTGGGCAAGATGGGACACTTACTATTAGTGGATGGCATACTGTATTACAACTGGGAGTGTGATGATAATGAATCCGGTCGCCTGAAATTTGTAGTTCCCAAAGTGATGAAGAAATTGGTGATGGCTCAACTGTACTATGTGCCAACTGCAGGACATTTGGGGCTGAACAGAACCTGGAAAAGGGCGAAGAATGCTGCCATGTACTGGAGGGGTATGAGAAAATAGTTGGAGAGATTTTGTGTGACGTGTGTCTTATGTGCTTGCAGGAAACCTCCATTCCGGTGCCGTAGAGCTCTTCGTGGGACATACCTGGTCGGTGAGCCCATGGAACGGATCGCAATGAACATCCTCGGTCCCTTACCTGAGACAGAGCGTGAAACTACAAAAACATCCTGGTAATGGCCGACTACTTCACAAATTGGACAGAAGCATTCCCCTTCACACTGCGACCACGGTAGCTACCTGTATGGTGGAGAATTTCATAACCCGGTTTGGGGTTCCCAGAGAGATTCACTCTGACCAGGGCCGTGACTTTGAGTCCAAACCTTTTGAAAAAGTGTGTGAACTCCTGAATATTCCTAAAACCAGGACCATTCCACTACACCCACAGTCAGATGGTATGGTAGAAGGTTTAAGAGAACCATCTTGGCAATGCTGAGTACGTACGTCTCTACGAACCAACGGGTTTAGGATCAGCGTCTGCCATATCTGCCGATGGCGTACAGGTCTACGGAACACAGATCTACCTCCTTAACACCAAACTTCCTAATGCTGGGCCGTGAAATGGATATACCACTAGACGTTGTGGCAGGTCCCCCCACCCCAGTCAGAGAAGAGGCAGGAGATGACCGTACCCATGATGACTATGCTTGTAGGTTGTTTGAAAAATTGGAAGAGTGACTGTCTTTTCAGATCGTAAGAGGGGAGTTACGAAAGAGTGCTACCAGACAGAAGAGGAAGTACGACAGGGCCGCGGAGAAGTGTGGGTACAAGGTCGGAGACCCTGTGTGGCTCAACAGGCGTATGAAGAAAACTGGGCTCAGCCCGAAGTTGCAGAGAGACTGGAAAGGCTCTTACGTTACCATAAAGAAGCTAAGTGATGCTGTCTACCATGTAAAGAAGGGCCCAAGAGCGAAAGCCATAGTAGTGCATGCTGACTGTCTGAAACCAAACAGGGGACTAAAAAATCTCAGCTGGGCTCAGTGGCGTAGCCAGAGGGGTCAGGGGGCAGAGTGCCCCCTACAGAAATTTTGAGGCCGCGATGGGCGATGTCAAAAAAATGAAAGAGAGCAAAAAAAAAAAAAAACGGTTAGCAAAAAAAAAAAAAAAACGGAGAGAGGAGGGTGTGGCGAACGGGGTGCAGGGTATTAATAGCTCCCATCAGAAAGGCTGTCCCCCGTCGGGAATTTGAACAGGATTTTCTGGGAGTCATAGTCGATACGATAAAATATGCAGTCTCCGACGGCAACTAGCATCCCCGACGGTTTACCTGTTTTTGCTCTCAACAGGACAATTTCTCTTGATAAGAACCCAAGTTTTTCGGCGAGCTACGCGCGCTAAAGAGTCCCTCCAGTTTCTTCAATACTTCCATCCCACATAGCTAGGTAGCGTTAGTCCTGTCAACCTCTCCAAGTAACGGGTAGGCAGAGTACACAGGATGTGTAGAGGTCGTACATTTCTCATATCACAATGCCTAGTTGCTGTTCTCATGTGTGTGTCATGCGGTAAGTCAGTTGGTGTGCCACCCACGGAGTAAAGTTTGGCTATTCCATTGGGTAGTCCAGCTGGTTGCGACACATTGTCTGTTATCCCCGATACGGTCTACAACCCCTACAGTTTCCATTTTTTTCTTTTTGTTCTTAACCATTACATTTGTTTTTTGGGTAAGCCTACCAAAAGCTTTCGCCCGCTTCGCGCGCTTTGAAACTTCACGATAAAGATTCAAAAGAAGAAGTTTTCAGTGTGCAAATCAGCTTTTAAACTATTAGGTGATATTGCGCAAAATATGCCCGGCAAGGGCATGAGATGGTTAGACTCATTCATATTCCCTCCTCAACACCCCCTCAAAATAGGTGCTGTCGGAAACTGGGGATGCTGGCATGGCCCGGCCCGCTGTCGGGAAAATTCTGTCGCCACCCATGGTCGGTTTACTAATTTTGGCTTTCAAAAGGGTCATTTCTGTGATAAAACCCCACATTTTACGGCACCCTTTGCCCACTCTTCCTTAGTTCCGTTACCTACAGCTAATAAAGTGCAAACCCTTTCCATATTTTCAAGTACCTTAATTGAATTCATGGATTTATGTAAATGTCGGGAATTTCATTTCTTTTCGATGAACTTAGTTAATGTTCCCTTGTGTCTGTCGTGCGGTACGGCTAGTCGAGGAGGGAAGTACAGTGTAAGTTGTGCCTGATAGGGACCAACTGCCCGGACAATTGACCTATGTAATCTTTAAATAAGTACAGGTTCTTCTTAGTGTAGGCTTATCCAAAAAAAAATTCGAGCGAAAATCAGCGCGAAACTATTTTCGTCTTACATATACAAATTTATGTCATATATATATATATATATGTATATATACACACCTCTCAACGGCACGGTATGGAGTCTGCCACCAGTGGAGGGATGAGAAAGTTTATCTTCCTACTGATTTACATATGTGTTGAAGCAAGATGAACTTGAAAATGGAAGATGGATTTTTTAGGGAGGCAACTACTTTTGAGTAGAGGCACTTTTCACTCTAGGCCACAGGCTGAAGCTCAGAAAGTGCCTAGAAAATGGATTTCGTTCCGACATTCGGGGTCTACTTTTTGAGTGAATATATAGTTAAAGTAACATGTTTTCCACACTATATTAAAAGTTCTCCACAAAAAAAAAACCTGTCACTTTTTCGCAATGACCCATTGAAATTGGTCCTCAGTGCCTAAAACAGCAATTTTGGCCCCTTGGATCAACTTTGAGTACCATTTTCTCGTTCCACTTATTAGTACTAGTTTCCATCTTCACTAAACTAGTAGGGACTTGACCTGTTAACACACAAGAGTAATTTGAGCTTCCTGATGTAAAGGGTACCATGAGTTACCTTAACCGGAAAATCGCAATTTCTTCATTTGTAGGTAGAATTTAGTCCTCTGGGACCAATTTTGAGTTCGAATTTTGTCCCGCACGCAAATTTAAGTCTCCATCTTCAATTACCTCGTAGTGGTATGACTTGTCAAAACACAGAGAAAATTTGAGATCCCTAATGGAAGAGTATTCCGAGAAACCGTAATTGAGAAATCGCGTTTCCTACTTTTGAGTACCATTTTCTCATTCCACATAAGAATTTGGGTCTCCATTTTCACTTCACTTGTAGTGATATGGCCTCTGGTACCAAATTTAAGTACCAACTTCTCGTCCCACCTGTGAGTATAAGTCTTCATCTTCACTGAACTGGTAGTGACTTGACCTATAAACACAGGGGAAATTTGAGATCCCTAATAGAAGGGGATTTTGAGTAACTTTAGATAATATTATTGCAATTTCTTTATTTTAGCAAAAATTCTGGCCTCTGGGACTAATTTTGAGTACCGATTTTTTGTCCGACATGTTTGAATTAAGTTACCTCTTCATTAAACTGGTAGTGACTTGACTTGGAATCACACAAAACAAATTGAAGTTCCCTAATATAAGGGTACTCTGAGTGAGTTAGTATAACTGAAAACCACAATTTCTTCGTTTTTGCGTTGCCAAGAATTTTGGCCTGTTGAACATACTTTTGAGTACCAATTTCTCTTCCCATGAGCAGCTACATGGCGCTATTCTCTCTGAACAGGTGGACAGTTGACTTGGTTAAATACAGAAAATTTAACATTTTAATTTTGAAGGCTTCATAAAGTAAGCTAAACTGAATATTGCAATTTCTCTTTTGGGGGACTCAATTTGGCCTCTGGGACCAACTTTGATTTTAATGCAAATTTTTCTTCCCAAATGTCTGAAAGTCTATATGTACTTATTCCCACTAAATATATAGTTTTGTGACCTGATAATACAGAGTAGAAAATTTACTTCTTTCCACACAGAAACCCACTTACAAATAAGTAAAACTAAAATTGTTATAACTTCATCTTTACCAGACATAATATGGGGGTTTGGAGCCAGTTTGAGTACTGTACCAATATCATTTTGCTTAAACAACCCGACGTATGAGGTATTTCTTATATGAATAGTGAAAGGTTACGAAAATTCACACACACATTTGAAATCCAGGGAAATAAACTAAACGTTTCATTGAAAATGTAGATGCCTGACTTAGAGTTTTCTTTTTTATTTTAAAAGTAGATTTTGAATACAGTTATCACAGCTCTGCATGCTGCTTACCAGCTGACATCATCTTCATTGAATGGGGATAAACTACCCTGACATTACACAGAAGAACACGCTTTTAACACAGTCAATAGTTTTTCCTTTCTTTTTTTCTATTTTATTGAAAAGGCAATCTTTGAGATGCAACAAGTTTTCAAGTGGTACAATAAACCTAATATTTACTCTGTCATGAATTTTTTGTGGCACAATAGAAACCAGGTATAAACTGGGAAAATAAAGTAACAATGTTTCACAGCTAAAGGAAAAAAGAATTATGTCGTCACTGAAAACTTTGGAAATTCAGTTATCTGTTGTAAATTTTATCTACCCAATTATTTCAACTCCCTGAATTGAGTGAACCAATAGAAAATGGCTTGGATAAATGCACAGACAAATGATGGACTCCACCTCAAACCCCTACAAGAATGCCTAAGCTTAACAAGAAGTACCAAAGTATTGCAATTTCTTGACTGTTAATACCATTTCAAGCGGTTCAGGATCTCTGTACAATGGTATATCTTAAGAGCCAACAAACAGCGTATTTGCACTTGCTGTTTGAGACTCCGGTAGCTTTAACACCCAAATTTTGATGGAATGAGCAGTCAGATATCATAATGTCATATCAACTTTCACAATGTTACCTCATGGAACACAAACACATGAACTGAGGAATATGTGAGACTTGAAGTAAATTTGGGCTACTCTATTATTTTACATAGTTATTTTAAGGTTTCACGATTTGTACAAAGTAACACCTTTGACAGTGTCAGAGGAAGTTGACTATAAAAACTGTGTGAAATAAAATGAAAGTTTCTGTTAAGTACCGGTTTAGGAAACCAAAGTCATGACGGCCCAAACGCGTCACCAGACATATAACTGGTGACGCGTTTGGGCCGTTATCAACTAAAAAGACGTCGTCAATTGTAAGTAGGCCGCTGTCACTGCATTTTACGTTGCCGTTGACTGAAATTGCGCCATCATTCTAAACAAGGCTGGCCGTTGCTT
>WURT03146581.1:0-11083 GCA_009936505.3 Holothuria glaberrima
CGAGCTCATGTGAGCTAGCGGGATGTTCAATATTCCAAGTACACAGTGTGTTGTACTGAATATTTGTATGCACAACCGATGTAGAAGGTCCTTCGCGTGTTCGAGTAAAGATAAGGGATCCTGTGGTTAAGATAAAAACCAATTTGCGGTCAAAGTTAAAACAGCAACTTTAGTAGGGGATCGAACTATAATGTGTGGCGCAATGTATAGCCAATGACAAAGCGTTGGGAAATTAGGTGACGTTTGCCGAAAGCGGCCACCATGTGGACAGAAGATCAAGAGGCGGAAATATCGGAGCTTTGGCCGTCAGTGCCCTGTCGACATGACGTCGCCCATTGGCAATATAGCAATAAAACTTTTATAAGGTTCTAGTATCCTCTCTTTGTGCCTCACTTGTTTATCCACTGCATCGCAAACCTTTTCGGCTTAACTGCAATATCTTCATCTAAAAGTACGGTCAAGCAACAATTGACAACGACGTATACGAAGGATTTGCTTGAAATACCTTTCATTTTATTTAGAACCATCATAATTTGCAGGTTGCAGTCGCAGTAGGATTGGTGAAGTGTGCGGCTAAGCTACGATCGGACTGCAACCGGACGCAACTGGTCACAAGTGCATG
Organism: Holothuria glaberrima; assembly: GCA_009936505.3. Classification (NCBI taxonomy): domain Eukaryota; kingdom Metazoa; phylum Echinodermata; class Holothuroidea; order Aspidochirotida; family Holothuriidae; genus Holothuria; species Holothuria glaberrima. The sequence goes on from WURT03146581.1 coordinate 623, forward strand.
CAACTCATCCACGACGAGAATTCTGGTTCGGTTGCGTCGGGTTGCAGTTAAGAGTGTGTCAAGAACTTCTTTTGCAAGGAGCGTGTTCCGATCCAATTTAAACTTGATGGATCTGGTACCTAACTTTGAAAACTTTTACACGCGCATTCTAATTGATAAAATTGTAGGCCAAAGGTCAGACGTCTTCCGTCAGATTAGCTGAAAATCGGTTTTGTCTTTAGTTTCCTGCCACTACGTTGGGAAATGTTATTCCTGTAATATGTTGAGAACAGTGACAAAAATTTGGACAAAGTGCCTCATTTCGAAAAATCTTCCTATGCCAGAACTTGTCAAGAGCTGTTATCAATACCAATTAGGTGCTCATTCAAGCATTGTTCAATTAGTCGTGAAGGGTGGCATTTGATGACAGATTATCTCAGATTAAACTGAAAGGTGGTCTAACCCTCAAAGTCCATGAGTAATCTGATCCCTTTTTATCAGTACTAATTTCAGGGCAGGATGTGTTGTTAGTTGTAATGTAAACCCCTCACCGCTGAGCTACTCTTGTACCAGAATGGTCAGCAAAGCTTTTACAAAGCTGCTGCTCATTGGAACAACTAAAGTAATGAACCAGTGGTCGGGTACCTTAATTGGGAACAGCAGTTTTCTCCTAAAAACTGCGGTAGCTATGACTGATTTGAGGAAAGGCAAATTTTGCGTCATGTTTTTGGTCAGAGGGATGGAGGTCAAAAAATCAAAGTGTAGGCCAAAGGTCAAATTTGCCCGAATGTAGGGGAAAATTGTGGTGATCTCCCCCTAAGTTGCTATGGCAATTAAGTTAAGGCCTGGCCGATAGGCATGTGGTCATCCAAGTTTTTGCGTATTTGATTATGTAGTAAGCTAAAGGTCAGGGGTCAAAGATCACATTTGCTTAAAATATTTTGCATTCTTTGCAAATAAGTGTATTGGAAATGATCATAAACCAACAAAAATGTAAAAACGGTTGCTGTGTTGTGAGACCTTTAAGTTACAAGTATGTTAGATTGGTTCCCGTGACAGCAAGGGTGTATTTCAAGCAAACAATTACCCCCACCCCTCCAACTAGTACGTTTAGACAGTGTAACGAACTTTGTTCACTCAGAGTTGCTAAACCCGTCTAGCGGCCACTATTACGTGTTTCGGACATACGTCTTTCCCTTGAAGGGAACGATCGTCCACAAACGTTTAAATAATAATACATCATATTAATAGTCAGCAGCAATGAATTCTTGTTACATTAAATGCATGAATTGTTTATCTCTTTCATGGAGACTCTTTCACTTTCTGTTTCTTTATATAAAGGCACAATGGACGCTTCACAAGGCACCTGGTGGTCGAATTTACTATCATAATTCTGTTACAAAAGAGTCAAGGTGGGAGAATCCAGAAAGTGGTCAAGAACCTGAGGTAAATTTACTTGAAAGGTAGCTTTTGTCTGTTCCATCCGTCCAATTTTAGGAAGGTGATGCATACTGATAGGTCAGAAACGTCATCTCATACTCCTCTTTGTAATAAAATTAACTTGAAATTTTAAAATCAATAGCGATAACATTTACGTTTTCAATTATATCGAGCGCATGAAATTTAGGAAAGATTTTAAGTCAAATCAATCACCCTACCGCGTTGACACCAGAATAGTAGCATTGGTAGATTAGTAGTAAGTTAAAACAGGTAAAAGCAATTGATTTCAATCAACTCCTTTTCTTCGTCTTAGGTAATGCAACATGTACTGATTGCAGTCATTTGATACGACGGATCGTTGTGCATACAAAGAGCAATTTTTTGTGCAAAACGTTCCAATGCATCAACACTATCTGAGAAATTCCATTTGTTACGTAACTTAAGAGTACAATACCAAACGCCTTTAAAGAGACAACATATCTGGAAATATTTGAATCTGCATGTGATACACAAACAGTACTGTATATTGCTTGTAATATAGGGAAAAGGCACGCGTTTTCAAACAGAAGCCAGAGACCGTTGGCGTGAAACATTATGTTCTATCTTTCATCCATCGCTTAGGATTGAGCCTGCAGTTTACATGTCTTTTCTTACTGACGTAGCAATATCACATGCATGCGTTTTTTACTGTTATTTCTTCTACGACCTAATGCCTACGTCACATTTAACCCGGCGCCCGGCAGATGTATCCGATTTTTAGACATCGGCCGGCGTGTAGAGATCGGAGAAAAATCGGCCGATATCGCTTACACGGTCACATTTAAAAGGGGCCCGCACGTGGCCTCTCCGGGGCCCGGGTGGTGGCCGGCCGGCGATCGGCCGATTTTCCTGGATGTATGCCCAATTTTTATACCGTTTTCGGCCGGCCTCTGACCGATACTTATCCGGCACTCTCCCGACACTCATCAGATGCTCCTGCGGTATTCGTCCGGGCCCCGACTTATTCTTAAAGTTCGGACGGTGTCCGGACGGGCACCCGGACTGCGCCGGTCGATTGCCGGGCGAACATCGGCCGGAATCCGGTGGGCATGGATCAGTTTGACTTGAGGGTGCAGGGTAGCCTCTAATTATAAAGGTGCTACTCCGCCCTTCTCCTTCGCCTCCCAAATAACTTTATGAGAAGAAGAAAGAAGAAAATGGCGCCCATTCCTCCACAACGCATGAGAATCGCCATTCTGAGAGAACGATTGGATTATGCTCGCTACCGGTACATCGTTACAAGTATCGTAACTGCTTTCAGTAGCACGGGCACCCGGGAGCTCGCTCTCCTACCAATCGATTTCTGAAAGAATTTCTGAAAACTAAAAATGATCCCAAAAGGCGTTTACGCTGTAGATTTCTGTCTGTAGGGGATAGAGTGTGGTGTGTTTTCGGCCAAGTGATGGATATACTGCAATCATTTTCTATAATCATAAATGTTTCTTTAACTATCAAAATTTTCGCAAATCCGTCACAATCTATCAAAAATTTCGCGCTCTCCGCATGCTTTAAACCTTGCTTTATTTTATCATCAATACCTTCCGATACCAACTTTCGGAGAACCACAGCATCAAAAGTTGAAAGCTGTTCACGACTTATTTGGATAAAAAATGGCTTTTTGAGTAGCATGTAGGTTTTTTTGGGCAATTGAATATGTCTCGATGTAGAGCCTGGATGTAGATTTTGTCATGGAAATTTTATTCAATCAGAAGTTTCGTCGCGCTTCGCGCGCGTTCGTCACAGTTTATACTCCAAATCATGACCATTATTTACTGTATAAAGGTTATATTAGATGGGACTATTCTGATCACAACGCTTCCGACAAACAGAGATACATCTCCAATCATCTATAGGGGCCTTGCATCAATTTGGGATCTTTCAATCTAATTTGTAGCACGATGTGGAAAGTACATTTTTCAGAAATTTTCACCCTGCGCTTCGCCGCAGCCATTATATGTACATGGACAGAAGGATTGTGATTGTTAATACACTTAGGACGAAAAAGCATTCTGAAACGCGCTTGTTAGTCCTTCACCCCTTTTGCTCTGCCTACTAGGAAGGTCTAATATCGCCTCCCTGCACCTACACTCTCCCTCCCATTCCCCCTTGAAGGAAGCTGTTCGTCTAAATTTCATTCAAAATTAGTAAACATAAGACAGTTGTAGAGTCACAGCGTTATACTGTATATTACCATTTGGATGTAAAGTAATACGCATAACTTCATTGCCCCATTTTATATAATTAATCTAGAGCTTCCCAATACAGGTATCTGCTAACCTTGAGATGCCCTTTGGAAATTGTCTAGTCCAAGAATTTTTCTGTGTGGACTCCAAGCACTTTCCCATAAGTAAAGTAACCTAATGGGGGGGGGGGGCTCAGGAGGTTTGTTGGCAACATCCTTTTCTTAGACAACAAACTATCCCCGTTCACTTAACCAAAAATCAGAAGTCACTAACTTATGGACATTTCAGTTCCGAAGATATAAGAATCCCGGCAAAGATAGCACCCTTTGCATTTAAGCAACCTTAAATTAACAAAAAATTATCAAGGTGGAGGATGATAAAGGAACGATCCCCACTGCTGTATACGCCAGGACGCATAAAAAGTGCAATTTCAGCAGACTTGGGGGTTCACCGAGGTGGTATTACGACATCATCTGTGATACCCCCAGTCATTAGATCCTGGCGACGCCACTGGCCGCTTTAGTGACAGAAGAAGAGAGGGAAGACGAGAGAAGCTGTAGGCGCAAAGACTCGGGCGCAGAAGATGGTGAGTGCCTTAGTGTTTAGAAACGCAAGACAGCACTGTGTGAAACCTGAGCAGTTGTAATCTGATCACCCACGTGTGACGCCGGCTTTTATATCCACGTACGCTCACCGGTGGTGGGCCAGACATCGGCCGGGCACCAGCCGATGTTGGCCGATTTCCGTCCGGGCGTCGGGAAGTCGGCTAATCGCCCTGCGGGGCCCGGCCGTCGTCTGAAGGGCGCCAGACCGGCAACCGGCAGATATGTGGACTGATTGATGTAAACCAAAAATGATCCGGCGCCCGGACGAAGTATTAGATGCCCGGCCGGACATCGACGGGACATCAGCCGATTCGTAGGCGATAACATTCCGATGCCCGACGTCGGGTGATTTTAACTGCGAGTTAAAATAAATACGGCGCCCGTCCGATTCACAAAAATTACCCGGCAACCGGCAGGTGACCTGCCGGCGTCCGGCCGATAGTGCCTAGAAATACGCCGGGAACTAATCGAAAACCCATCGGGACTCAATAGTGACTAGGGTATAACATGACAATAACAAGTTGGTGTTATACTGCACTGCAAAGAACAGAACATGAAAGCCAAAACGCCATGTGATTCCTTGCCATACAAAATGTTGGAAATCTTCTTGAGAATTCTTGGAAAATTTTGCTTTTTGACCTCTAGTGATCCCAGATGACCCTTGACCTACCAAAACAAAAAAAACAGTCTTCCTTGAACCATAGAGCATCCATGTACCAGGTATGACACCTATCCAAGCTTTCTACATTGAGAAACCGTGTTAGAAAAGTTTTAGCGTTTGGCCCCTGGTCACACGCTAAGATGACTTTTGACCTTCGCCAAAGACAACATGGTTCTTTTAATCATAAGGTATGCTCAAGCCACGTATTAGTTCTATCCAAGCCTCCTACCTTGAGATATTGTGTTAACAAGGTTTTTGGTGTTTGACCCCATGATGCGTGATGACTTTTGACCTTCACCAAAACAATAGGTTTCTTCCTCTTAGCATGACAAATCTACATACCAACTACAAAAAGGGTCGGTCATTAATATCTTGAGATATCGTTTTTACAACCCATTTACAAGGCTTCCTCAAAACCATAGACTTCTTCCTGTCAACATGGCGAATCTACATATCAAGTATCAAAAGGTCGGTCATTGCTATCTTGAAATATCGTTTTTACAAGCTATTAACATGGTTTTCTCAGTTTAACTCAGATGACCTTTGACCTCCGCCAAAAACAATAGGGTTTTTTCTAAACATGATAGATCCAAAAAATAAATTTGAAAAATATGAAATATCTTGAGATATCGTGTTTACAAAGTATTTCGTTTTTGACCTATGATGAGCTCAAATGACCTTCACTAAAAATAATAGGGTTCTTTTTTCAACATGGCAAATCTATTTGCCAAATATGACATCGTCTGTTATTGCTATCTTGAGATAACCTGTATACGAGCGATTTAGAACGTTTTCGCAGTTTAACCGCTGGTGACCTCTGATGACCTTTAACCTCCACCAAAAACAATACGCTTCCTACTATAAACAGGACAAATCTATGTACCAAATATGAAAAGTGTCGGCCCTTGCTACCTTGAGATATCGTGTTTACAAGCCATTTACAAGGTTATCGCAGTTTAAGCTCCGGTGACCTCAGATGACGTTTGCCTACCAAAATAATAGGGTTCTTTCTCTTAACATTATAAATCAATATACCAAATAGGAAAGAAGTCGGTCATCGCTATTTTGAGATATCGTTTTAAGTATTTCGGTTTTACCTCTGTTGACCCTAAATGACATTTGACCTCCACCAAGAACAATGGGGTTCTTGCTCTTAACATGACAAATCTAAATACCAAATATGAAAAGTGTCTGTCATTGCTGTCTTGAGGTATCGTGTTTACAAGCAAATTGTCACATACACACACATACTCACTGCCTTATCGGGACTTATTCACAGGACCCGGAAAGGAATTCCTTGGATTAACCCATCATCGGAGCTGCACGTGAACTTGGCGAGTACACGTACATGACCTGCGGGGCCGGCTGAGCTGCAAGGAAGGTTCGTGCAGTCGCACGTGACATGGTTCACTTGTCCGAATTTTCTGGTAGCTCCTCTAAGTTTCAAGCAGCGTGTGAGCAAGACAAGGCGTGCGAGCCTCGGGCTCTCGCCGGCTTCCCGGCACGCGCTAAGGATATGTTTGTGAGTGCACACGCATACACGCACGAGATCACCATAGCATAGACTGCTTGCCTGCCTTCGGTAAGGAATCGAAAACAAAACAGCCAATAGTATTACTATTTAGACGCTCATTTTTAATGGTTGTAAAATGTTGCCTGTTTTAGCACCCTTAAGTATTACCCGCTACATTGCAAAGTATTACACTACACTTACAAGGTGTTTCCCGATTGCTAAATCCCGATTGCCAGTACGGAATGTGATATTCTTGCTTTTATCGGCTTTCCGGAAATATGAGTGTTTGTTTGCTATTTAATCGTGTTGAATATATTTTTTCAAACAAGCATAGGTTTGAAACTTTTTAATGCCATTTTCTCCGTCTCTCTCTCCCTCAAAAGAAACACAATTATCTCAACCTGTCTTCAAAAGTCTCCGAATTCCTGCAAAGTTCCTCATTAGAAGGTATTCAACATTTGTTAATTGGACAACAGCTAATCTTTTAAAGTTTAAAGTGGACCTATACCGACCAAATTTTGCGGCAGTGTATGTAATCATTTGCAGAAAATCTATAAACTTCATGTGGCGTAGGAAGGTTGTTATCTCATCACCCTACCTGTAATGCATGTAGTGCATAAGAAGACGAGATATTGTACTCCACCTGACATCATACAGAAAAGGCTATGTGAGAGCGTCTTAGCGTCTGCGTTTATTTGTCCACAGTGCATTGAGGATGTTTGTGTGCGTGGGTGAACAAAAAGTGTTGAGCAAACTCCTAACCGTAGTCAGATGAAGTTCAAACTTGGTGGGTAGGTACCTCACTACAAAAGGAATAACAAAAACTTGTACTAGCGTAATCGGTGTCTTCACAGGTCTAACGTCAGTGTTAATGTGCTTTTTTGAACTTATTTGTCAATCAGTATGTTAGAATTAGGTAAATATGCTAGGACCGGAAGGATGAATTTACAATGGCACTTTTTGGTTGCTACAGGTGAGGTCACACGTCAAATTAGTGAAACATGAAATTTGCCTAAATTTTGCAAAGTGTGTTGAGAACTTCCCCTATGCCATTAATTAAGTTCAAACTAAGTGGGTACATATTTGATTATGAAAACTCATGCATCCGTAATTGAGGACATAATAAGTTAAAGGTAAACTTTTCTAACAACTGTGTTTTTTGCCATTATGTGCCTTTTAGTTAGAAATAATAATAATAATAAAACCAGATCGTATTCTAGGACTGATGAGAGAATTTTTAGGTGTTTTTTATATTTATCGGTGGATTGAAAGGTCAAAACGTAGGTTTCAAGTCAAAATTGCACAAATTTTGGGAACATGTGTGTAGCGAACTCCTTCTAAACTTTAAGGCTATTGGTATTTACAATGGGTGTGTGGATACCTGGTCATGAGAACTCGTGAGGAAAGAATTGATGATGACTCAGGTCAAAGGACAAATATGCTAAAAATCGTTTTTCCCCCATAATTCGCATTAATTTAAAACTCTGCTCTTTGATTGCTAAGATGTGATTTCAAAGGTCAAAATGTAGTTAAAAAGCCCACATTGTCAAAGTTTTGAGAACTTGTCTATCGTCATCTTCTTCTGAACCATTTTTATCGATTCCAAAGTTGATAGAATGGTACCTGAATATGAAAATCCTTTCACGTGTAAACTTTAGGGTCATATATCGAAAATCAATGGGGAAAAGTTAAAGAGCTAAAATTTGTTCTTTTTTTATTATTTGCAAAACAGTTAAAAAATAACAATTAGTGATATGTACAGAGTGATATGGGATAACTTTAAATAGTACACAGTGTAGCTGCTTACATTCGATATTGAAGCTTAAATTGCTTATTATGGTGTTTATTAAGAGTTGCTCATCAGTACTTTCTTAAACCCAAAGAATATGGGAGAAATGAGATTTTTCATCCGTTGATTTCTTGCTTCTGATTTGCTTAGTAGTTTCAAATAACCTGATTGTCTGTCATCTGTGACGGCTATTAAAAGTGTCTAGTATGTCACTCAGTCTCTAACTTACATGCTTCCCAACTTGAAATTGACATTATGTTGGGTGTGGGACATTAAAACAGAGCTCTAAAGTGCTTCCAAGATAACAACAATCCATTTACTGGGTACTCTTAGTTTACACGTTTACTTTCAAAAGAGAGAAGCTTTGACGTTAATGATCTACAGATTTTAACATTTGCAAAAGCAGGCAACCATGCGTTATATACTAGTATTATTTCTTTGTTGCTATATATCCTGAAAGATAACGAAGTACATTTTGTCATTACTTTTGTCTTACATATCACACATGAGGTACTAAATATATGAAATTATATTCCTTTCACTTTCCAGGCGAGTTTGCAAGATTTTCCGTCAGTGTGTCAGAAAAACTTACTAATGTCAACTGTGTAAAGTTGGCTACTTATTTTAACTTTCCTGCCACCAAGATCGAGCAAATCAGAAATGATTTGTGGACACCTGGGATCATACTGTTTGATTCTCTGAAGGAGCGCCATATCGTTAACATACATAATGTTATGAGCTTGAAAGAAGCATTGGAAGCATTAGAACTCAACGATATAAGTGACACTCTTGTTACACCATATCAAAGGAAAATTGATCGATTAAGATTTGAGCAACAGTACTTATCTTAGTAGAGTGTACATACCTGTTTTGATACAGAAGTCAAACTGAACCGTTACTCGATGCAATATTGAAATTTAAATGTAAAATACATCTTACTCTACCATGCCATCTTGCATGGACTATCTGTGACTGGCAAGTTGTTAAGTAAAAGTTCAAGGTACCTGATCCTTGAACCTCTATATTAGGATTTTCTATTTTGTTAATACATCATCTTATGTATAATGGTGTCTTGTATGCTGCATTATATCTATTCTGCTGGGACGTTAGCTAGTTCTGTATTTGTTACGTTATTTTGAAGGGCTAAAAATCCAATGAAAAAGGGTACCTATACTCTAAAAATGTCTGAGTCAAGTTGAAAATGTCTGCTACAAATAAGAATAGACTAATGTTGTTAGTTATGTTAGACGTCACAGCAGCTTTCGACACCATGGACTATGACATTCTCATTCGCAGACTCTAATCAACTCTGGGTGTTTCTGTCCTGCTCTTAATTATTTCCAATCATACATGTTGAATAGATTTAATCGTGTCACTATTGATGGTTATTTTTTAACTTCATTCCACTTAGATGCGGTGTACCTCAGGGGTCAACCATGGGCCTCTTGTTTTTAAAAGCTACATTCTATCTATTGGTGATATAATCCGAAAACACAGTTTGTCTTTTCACATATATACTTATGATGCACAGATGTATGTATCCTCTGGACCCCGAAGATCAAACGATCGCATAGTCGCTTTGAAAAAAACTTGAAAACTGTACTTTAGACAATAATAACTGGATGACGGGTTACAAATTGAAAATGAATATTGATAAAGCTTTTGACTGGCTTTCCCCTTAATCTTAGAGCGCAGCCTTCTTTAACTTTGACAGTTGGCCACACTTCCATACATTCTGTTAGTTCAGTTAGAAATCTTGGTGTTATGTTTGACGTTTGCTTTACTATGTCTAGTCAGGTAATGGGCCTTTGCCGTACTCTAAATCTCCAACTCAAAAATATTGCTGACATAAGAAAGTACCTGGAAGAGGATTCTTGTAAACATATCGTCAGTGCATTGATTACTTCCGCCTTGATTATGGCAACTCACTACTTCTTGGAATAACGAAGGCTTAGTTACATAAACTCCAACTTATTCAAAATAGGGCCGCGCGCTTGATAAGTGGAGTTGGAAGTTGTGAGCACATTACCCCTTACCTGGCAAGATTACACTGATTTCTTGTCAATCAGCCCATTAAGTTACTTGTATTTGTGTATCAATGTGTCACTGGCTCATCACCATCATATCTCATCTCTGTTGTTGTATTGCATCGATTGCTTGGGTCCTTTCTGATCGCACTAGGCTTCATATTCCGAAAAGAAATAGAAGCAGTAGTGATTCTGCCTTTAGTGTAGCAGGCCTACGTCTCTGGA
>WURT03146592.1:0-11083 GCA_009936505.3 Holothuria glaberrima
CTCTGTCATTGTTCGCAGGTGTTAGAGTATGTACGTCAAAAGAGGAGTACATATTCGACACCTGCTATGAAGGTAACAGAATGCTTTGAATTTGTTCCTCTTGAACATATCAAACATAAATTTAGGTCTGGACTATTCTTTCAATTGATTGGCTTGAGCAGACATATTGTGTAGCTTTCAACAAAATTTTGCATTCATATTTATTCATCATTTAATGTTGAAAGTAACTTTAGAAATGATATTTGTACTGCTTAACAAGAAGAACGTAGGAAGTTAAACCATTGTCATGTACCTAACATGATGCAGATTGATATAAATTAAATAATAACAGTCATTTGAAGTGTTCCTTTTGAGATAAGATTTGCAATTCTTTCAGAATTTTCAAGCACTTATTTTGCACAAGCTTTCATCTGTCTTTACTATCAGTTGATTAGAAATGAATAGTAGCACCTTGATATTGTCAATGAAATGTTGTATGCACAGCAAGATTTAATTTCTTTTGCTCTCCGCTTTCACATACAATCATGCATGCTTTCATATTCTCTGCGTGACTTGCTCACAATAACTTTCTCTTTCACTGTATTGTTCATTTGCTTGGTTTATTGGCCTCTTATTTGCTTTTAAAACTGTCATCAACAAAATTTGAAAACTGCCTGATTGTCCTTCTTGCATGCCTTCTAACCGTACATCCACTACACTTTTCATTGTAAACCTTTCCTACTTCTATACGTAACAATCTTCTACTGCAGTCGACCAGATACTTCTTTTCTCTGGATAACAAATCCTCTAAAATCTCTATATGTGCTATGGCAAACTTACAAGTATAAGATCTTTGCTATCATTGCCCTTGTCTGTTTTATAGCATTTATGGCTCTCTTCTTGTACTCCCTGCCAGGATACACTGTCAAACGGTTAATTGGTGCTTAGAGTTGGTTATTCTTAATTATGGATACTTACGGGATAGTAAAAATTTTATAATGGCTTACTGAGTTAAGGGTCAGTAGGCATAAGCCACTTATGCTCTTCAAGAACCCAGCTATGTCAAATTGAATTGGGGTGAACAAGGTAGGATTGCCCCCTCTTTTTAGCTAGTGTTCAGTTGGTGAAATGGCAGAGGTTTGCTTGTAGGAAGCATCCAGATAATAACATTAGTCAGTTCATGTATGTAGACCAGCGAATTTGTGGCTGATTTTGTCTCAGTTAGTACATGAATAGGAAATAATAAAGAGTGAAGTAACATGGAATACTTGGGGTGTGACTGGTCCTAAAATGTTGAACCAATGCACAAAAACTGTATTCCATGAGTAGAATAACATTTTAAAAGTTCATCAATTTATACAATGAAAAGAAAAAGTTATAATAAAGGGAACTTTTTTGGTGGGGAAACTTTTCGGTGTTCGAACAACTTAGCCCAGGAGAGATGTTGATCCCTGAGGCAACTTGGCTGCCAAGATGTGTCAACACTAATTGATCAATGCTAAAATATGAACATAAGGTAGCAGTGTTAATGGATACACAGATCCAAAGCATGGCTTCATCTGGATCATGGCCAGGTCCAAGTTTTGAAGTCTGCAAACCATCAAGTGTGATGCACAATGAGCAATGCTATAGCAACTATGGTTACTGACTAGAGCAAAGGTTCACTGGATCAAAGGTTCACTAGACAGAAGAATTATTTGACCAAAAATCTACCTCATGTTAGATGGAGGGTTAAAATTTGGGAAAATTGGGGGTGGGGAGGGGGGTAGGGGAGTGGGTTCAGTATCTGATAGTACCAATTAGACAGTAAACTGTTATATTTTTAGAGACAATTCAAGATTTTGTTTTAGCATGTTGTTAGCAAAAGTTCAGAAATATCACTTTTTTTGGAGGAATATGAGACATTCTCAGGATGACATGGTGGTTTCATTAAACCAACCAGACTGGATTCTGTTCTCTCTCTATATATATGACAGATGTCATCAGTGGCCTTTAAAACATTGGCTAGGTTACACCATAAAATTTATGACTACAGCTGTGAGCACATTCTGTAAATTATAGTCATACCCTTCTGTTTTGTCAGACTGTAGTAGACCATATTTTTTAGACTCAGTGTCCTCTCATAGGCATAGGTTTTATAAAATCTCCTTAATGTCATTTTGACAATGACTCATATTCCTCCAAAAGAGTGGATTTTTTAAACTTTTGCATACATCATGTTAAAATGTGATCAGGTATTTTCCCTGAAAAAATACTGTAGAACAGTATACCCACTTGGATGGTAGCTCCAGATGCTGAACCACCCATGCCCATTTACTTAAAAATTGACCCAACTGATGAATCTCTAGTCAACACTCCTGGCTGTATCCTTGGCCTCCTGTGTACATGGATTTCATGCAGATAAAATAATTTTAAAATAAAATTCATTTGTGGCTGAGTTGTCCTCGGTGCTGAGATGTCTCAGGGGCCTAGGGATGAGTTATCCTTAGACCAGTATTTCTGCAGTAGCATTTCTGATATTGATCATAAAATCTTTGCATCGGGTTCTTGTCTTCATGTATATAATGGGTGGTGGGTACAAATTTAATTGATTGAATGTGCTCTTTTCTATGATCTATAAGTTAAGCACTTTTAAATTCACTCAATGTTATTTTTACCTATAGATTTAATCAATGTAGTATTCAGTGCAATGAAGACTGCTGGCTTTCTGTGTAGTTTGCACTTTTTCTGCTCTAGTTCGAATTGCTCCACAAAAACAATCACCCTACCTTCTTGATTCCCGTAGAAACTTTTTTTATTTAAATAAACTGAAAGGTCAGTTGGTTTAGAGGGTGTTTTTGAGCAAAGTTCTGTACTCATTGGTAGTTGTTCTTATGGAAGCATTTCATCTACAAACTTAAACAGGTTTACAAAGTGATAAAAGGAGTTTAAGATGGGGGTGGGGTAGGATGTATGATGGGGTACTTCATTTCTCCAGACATTTTCAACTAACATCATCCTTTTTATCTCATCTCATAACCAATCCCTACTAACACATACATCCAACTAACAACATCAACTAACAGCCGTCCAGATACCTCCTTTGTATGGTTCTTGTCTCCTTGGACGGCTTTCCGTTATGGCGTCTGGAACCGGTTCAAGTGGGTCATTCTCAAGGCATTTATTATCGCCCTCTTCGTGGCTTTGCTGGCTCTCTTCATTTACAATCTTCCTGGATATGTGGCCAAGAGAATTGTGGGAGCTTGAGGTGCCGTTTGCATGGAATGTTGCATCATGGGATTAGAGATGAATAATTCTAATGGCATGTATCGATATCAAAGTTCAATCTCAGTCGAACTGGATGGATAACTAAAATTTGTGCATACGCTTTACATATCAGGTGCATTTGAAGCTACTTGTTACCTACTGTATCGCATGATGTTATGTATATAATAAGCTTACTTCTGTCAAGAAACTTTCACTATGATATGATGAAAAAGGAGTAAGTGACATTCTAAGGTACAGTTTACTCGCCAATAAACAAAGATTTTAGGCCTATACTCTGAAACTCCTCAGATATTTAACTCCGTTGGTATAATATTAAATATACTGCAGATCATGTTGTACAACTGATCACATGATAATATTCCTTCTTTTCTTTTAAGTACAAGTTTAATTCAAGTTCTTGTAGCATCAATTTGCATTCATGGCCAGATTCATTTGGCAAGTTCTTCCATTAGGTCTTCCAAATCTCCTTCCATGAACAGAAAAAAAAAAAAAAAACTATTTTTAATCTCAAATTTGATGTCAGTGCAATAAATTGTGCAATATTTGTACAGTTATTTTTTGTCAGGTAGATAGGGAGCAATGTGGCAGGTTTGTAGTGTAAATTGACATGTACCATACTGAGAGGCAGTTAATAAAATAGCAATATTATCATAGAGGCTTATAAATCCATGTATCTTTCAGCACAGTATCAGTTATAATCAGTACATGTATTTCCAACCCAAAGTACTTAGCTTGCAAAAATACTGAAGGTTTCAATGTTCATAGATTATTTATTTAGAGTAGATTTGCTTTTGAAATATTTGGGGTGTTGGATAAAATTTGAAGCATTTTACAATGACATTTGTCTGTGCCTTTAAAATTGACTTTGAAACAAGCAAGCAGCATATATGCAAAACAAAGGTCTATAACAAGATGCAAGTATTTGAGCGATTCATTTTTTCATGTTAAATTTTGCTTGAATGTGAATTATTTTGACAACTTGTTTCAGCTAAAATGGCATAAATTCTTTGAATTGTTGTCAAATGTGAAAATATCATGTCAAAACTGAAAGTATTGTACTTAGATTATTTTGTAAAAGAGAAGAGTTGTGCATTTGAGGAAAAGCAAGCTTATAACTATCAAAGTTAAAGGTTAAGACCTTTTCCTAGAATAAAGGTATCAATAATTACAACAACTAGTGTTAAGAATGTAGAAAACTTAATATAAACTTATTTATTAAAGTTAATGATTGCATACCTTAACAAATATTCCTTTCTCAAAAATGAAGTATTCTTTTATCAGCTATTGTTTCAAAGAATTTATGAATTCTTACTATTGAAATTTCTTTATAAGTGTGAAAGGTGATTAATACTTTAGAGGTCACATGTAGTACCACAAATTTCTTTTAAACATACAGTATGTTGAATCTGTGGCAACTCTTGTTTTTACTTGATCATATAAGTAAGTGTTGTAAACATGTTATTGCATCTCACAGATAAACCAAGGATTTATTTTACACAAAATTGACTAATCGTTACCCTTCACAGTTGTCACATGACTGCAAATACCTAGTGTTGATTAAGCATACCAGAGTATGGAAATTCAAATTGGGATGATTGCAGTTAATCTTTAAGTAGAGAAATATTCTTTTTTTCGTATTTCAGTTTCAAAATCTTTGCAGGCAATGTTTAAAACATTAGTGTTTGATGAAACCTGTTTATAAGACAAAATTTTAATTTGGTCAGTTATGCATAAATTTTTAAAAATTGTTCATAGTTTATTCCATCCTTCAGTATCAAGAAACATGTTGACAGATGCATTTAAATTTGATACAAGAAAGGCATGATTTTGGAAAATGGCATATCCTTGGAACCAATGGAAGAGCATTAAAACCCTTTTGGAAAAATCTGTAACTATTTCCACTTCCTCTCATTCTGGTATCAGCACTGCGATTACCAACATCTTTTCACGTATTGAGTCCTGTATGCTTGTGTAAAATCTACTGACTTTGCTAGGTGACTTAATTCTTCTCACCAAGGATGGATTTTATAACAAAATGACTAAATAACAAATTTTGCACTGATGTTGTGATGAAATTGTTGCACTTCAAAATGCTTCTTCCTGACATAACTTCTTAAGCATTCTGTTTCTTGCACAGTTTAGATAATGTAAGGTTTTGAAGTGTCTGTGAAATGTTTATATAGCAAAATAACTCTCACATGGGCTTCTAATGCATACATTATTTAAAGTAAAATTCACGCAATTATTGCCATTGTCTTCAAAAGAGTCAGGTAGGTATTGAGAATTTCTCATCGTTAAATATCAGGATCTAATGTTATTTTATCTTTTTCATAGTGCCATGCATGGACATTTAAGGTGTATCTGATGAAAGGTGGAGAAAATCTGCTCTTTTTATCTTGATAATTTATCATGAAAGAACAATTTCTTATTTTGTTGTATTGTTACTTAACATCCATTGTAAATGGTCTTTATTCATAAAAGTCACGCCTTGACAGAAGGATTGGCAAGGACTATACTTAAATCTAGTGGCAAATATTAATACTGTGTGCACCATGATGATATATGAATATTCCTAGTAATAAGCAGTGTCATGACTTCCAATTCCATTTTGCTTTTATTGGACTGATTTCAAAGTATATCATCTAGAAACAAACGTCTTATCTTATTTAAATCTGTGAATAAAGAGACAAATTATTTATGATTGTCTTGGTGTCATCCTTCAAAATGCCCTTGTTTTTTTTTTACATATACATCTAATATTTGACTTGAAGCTTACTGACAGTTTTTATTTCTACTGACAGTTTCTATTTTTTCTATAATATCAACTGATTGGGATTTCTGACCTCTTACAAACATTTAAGTCTGGTCCTAATTTTCTTATCGTGTTTCTGTCTTGTTCTCCTTTGTTTGTAGCCGACCTGATACTTCCTTTATCTGGTTCCTGAATCCATGGAAGTCTTTCCGTTACATCATCTGTGTCCGTCTTAAATGGCTCTTAATCAAACTCTTCATACTTGTCATCTTTATTGCTTTCTTTGCTCTCTTCATCTATAATGCTCCTGGGTATGCCGTCAAAAAGCTCCTAGGGGCTTGAGTGGGGTGTTGTGTTGCAAATGTATAAGTGCAATTAATATACCAGGGTGGTTCCATATGTAGAACATCCTTGGTTAAACCATTATGAAATCTTATATGTACCTCTGGCAGGTATACAGTATATGGCAGGGGGAATTAAAAACTTACAAATGTCATATATTTTTAAAACAGGAAAAGAAAAAGAACAATATGAACATAGACTGTGGAAGGAATAAAAGTTACAAAATGTTTTTAACTTTTGTCTTAAAAGCAAGTTGGGTTACCAAGGCTAACATTTGTTCATTTTGGTAGGGAAGTGGGGTATTTGATTTTCAAATTAAAACTTGAAATATTTTCAGAGATATAATTATGTGAATAAAAATCTTTAAAATTTTGCAAAAATGTTAATTGATCAGTTAGTGACTTTGAAAAAATTTAAGGCTAAATTTGTGAAATATCTTAAGAATTATTTTAGACTACTAACTTTTTTACCAAGAAGTTTGATGTGATTTCAAGCTGGCATCTCCTTGTCATTGCAATATGAAAGTACTAAACAGGCTGTGTTCTTTTCTTGGTTTTGTTCAAATGTTAATATGTTAAACTCAGGGCTCTAAATGAGAAATCATGCAGGCAAGGCCATTTTATGTTAGCTGAAATGATTGCCAGTTTTGATCACATGACACATTTGTGTGAGCTACAGCAACATTGCTGCTCTAGTGTTAGCTGTTAGGACTCATTTATGCATCTCAAAGTGCACCAAGGCCAAACAGAAGATTTCATGTTATCTGGTATATGGTCAGTTATATTTTGTTAGGAAGAACATGAAGGCCAATTGGCCTTGAAAATTATACCATTTTAAAGGGCACCAAGGCCATTGCGAAAAATACAAAGGTCAAAGCCATCTTGGCCTTGGTATATCTCCAGCCCTCCCAGCTGTGTGAGGGTCAATTGCTGATAGCCCACATTTTTCTTCAACACTTTCTCTTATCAAAGGCTACATGTATATTTAATAGTCTAGAGCTGTGCAACAATTTTAGCGATTAGCATTGTATTGACACATCAAATTATCATATTCTGTTTTGTTAATTTTTTTGTGGTGATGGTTGATGGGATATTAAATTTTTATGTTGTACATACCTGTATGAAGAATATAACTTAGGAAAAGTTATCAGTACTTACAATGTGAATTCTGCAATATTTTACGGACAACAATAACCTATGGGTTTTCTATATTGGTGCAACTAAAATATATTTATTTCCATTTTTTTCATTTATCAGTATTTATCAGTATATTTTATTCAATTTTTTTTTTCCTGGTCTTGGATGAAAAAAAATGAAATGATGGAATGCCTGAGTTCTTTGTTAGAAAGCAGTTTCATATGTTGCTACATATGCAATAGAGCATTGTAAAGGTCAGTGCCATAATTGTTGCCCCCAATCAACAGCCTTTTTAAAAAATGAAAGAATGATTTTTTCCCACTTATGGCAGCAAATATACATTAATAACTAATGAAACTTTGTTTAATTAAAAATGTGTGGATATGTTCAACTAAAGATAACAAGAAACATACTATATTCATCTGCTAATTTTAACAAAAGAAGAAGAAAATATGTCACAACAGTTGCATCTTGAAGATGATGTTATATTTACAGGTTCATTATTTTATGGTGATGGAGCATTTCTTTCCTATTTTCAAAACACTTTTTAATCTATCTGATACATTCTTTAGTTCCTCATACATATTGTATTTTGTGTTGAATCATATTTTCATTTCAATACCTCTCTTGTGTTGTTGGTATTTTCTGTTTGACCTTGGCCTTCCTTGTGTAGACTTTTACCAAGTCTCTGGCTCTTTGGCTTTAAAATGTGAGAGATTTTTACAGATTACATGTCCATAAATATCCAGTATAAGGAGCCTTGCATGTCTGCATAAAGTCAACTATAAGCTCAACCACCTTCTGGACGACAAACAACAAACATGGACGCTTCATCATGTAGTAATGCAGCAATGTGGTGTGTAGCATGCTGTCCTCCAGAACAACTAGCATGTCCACTGAATTTTACCTTTTGACCTTTGGTGCAAGCTCCCTATACGTGAAGGGCTCGGTAGTGGTTTCATGGTTAGGGGGAGGGGTGGTGGGGCAGAAAAAACTATTTGACTTTTCAATAGCATGTTTGCTTTATATTTTTTGAGAATGGGAAAGGTAGAATTACTGAAGGAAAGTGGAACCAGGAGATTGTGGGAGGCATTTGTTGATGGAGTTCCCACAATGACACTTTAACCTTAAGCTATGCTACTGGTTAATTCAATTTTAATGTTGAAGTTGCATCTCCTCAAGACACATGGGGAAACTCAAAAAATGGAAACATCTGTCCAGACATGAACAGTTTTCGCTACTAGGTTAACTTCTAGCCCCTCCTCCAATTTAACCCACCCCCTTTCTAGTACACTTCTAAAGACAAGGCCAAATTAGCCTGCTACTTTAAATTGCTTGAGGCAGTATTGTCAAACAATATGCATGGACCTAATTTGGAACACATATGACTGTACAAGTCATTGTTGACCACCAGAGTGAATACTGTATTGTTTGAATGAATGTCAGTTATATATATTACATATTCTTTTGTTTGATACTTCAGTCTGTATAATTTTGATAAGTGGAAAAACGAATGAATGAATGAATGAATTAAAGTGCAGGTATAGTAGGGCTATTCCTAAAACTCATGCATGCACATCTCTTTGTAAAGTTCGTGTGATCTGCACCAATTTAAGATTGTAGGTTTATCATAGTTTTACCTCAATCAAGTTATGGTCAATATTCACTTACTTCCCTTAATATGCTTAAAGTGCAAATCCTGCCATCCCAGACAGTTCCAATTTTCTTAACTAGGCAACTTGTAGCTCCTCCTATAACTGTATAAAGCTTTTCCTTGTGCAGATATAAGCCTATTTTATTGCTTCAGGGCCTTGTCTTGGTGAGTATACAAGGCATATGTAATTCAAGCACTCTCTGCATTGTGTGGAGTGTGAGCTACTTTACATCTTTTGAATTTTTTAAACTTTCCTGTCAATCAAAGAGCAATCACCAACTGAGAATTTTAATATAATAATATATTATAATTTTAATATTGTGACGAGTGTATGGCTTTAAACTGCAGACTTATGTTGTTTGAATTTGGACAAAAGCTTTTTTGTTTTGATAGGGTAATTTGAAATAAATGTACCTTCTCTGTCTTAAAGCTGCTGACCATATCAAGGTATTGGAAAATGAGCCCCCAACACCCTTTGCCTTCTCCATATCCATGGTTAAAGCGTAAAATGCATTAGCCTCGAGTAGTTACAATTTGTTCCAAGCTTCATAATTCCTAAAGGCTTTTACTTGTGGCTATGTCCACAAATGTGTCAAAATTAAAAGGGTTTTGTCTTTTTTAATAATCACCATTGCTCTTTTCTGCAAGCTTAATGAAAAGTGTTAACGTGTTCATATGCATTATTCATAGCAGGCTATGAATGGGAACAGAAGAAGTAATTACACTGTTCAATGCAACCAAACCTACAATGCACTTGGACTTGTTGAGAAAGATCTCAGACCAGCCAAAATTAAATATTAGTTTAGATGCTACATTAATCTAATATATTTCATAACGAGTGTTTTAAAAGACATGACACGGTTACAGTACATAAAATTGTTTGATTTATCTTTGCTATTGTAAGGCTATATTACAGGGTTTATGTATACTACCATTCTGGTAGCCTCTTAGACCTATATTCATAAACACATCATTTTAAATCCGTTCATCTAGTATTCTTCTTCATTTTTTTTCCAAATTATGCTCTCATCAGCCGCCCGGATGGTTCTGTGGGTTGGTTTACCAATCCACTCAAAAATCTCTACTACGGTCTGTGGGTCCAGTACCGCTGGCTTATTTTAAAGCTTCTAATTGCAGTTATAATCATTGCATTTTTTGCACTCTTTATTTACAATCTGCCTGGCTACACTGTGAAGTGGGTCTTAGGTGTATAAGATGGTATATATATTTTTTTACACAAATTCACTCCGTGTTGTCCCGCACTTTGCTGATTTTTCACCATTGCAAGAAAAAGATATTCATAGAGAAAATACAGTAACCATTGATGATGTTACGTAGGAGTAACACTACAGTGGCACGTAGGGTTAGGACCAATCAGGGTTAGGATTAGGGTTAGGGTTTTAGCGAATCAGTTAGGCTCTTAATATACAACATGCATATGCATGTCTCAAAGCGTTCAAATGCCCCCATATGAAAGCGTACAAATTTTCCTAACTTATTGTGCCACCGTCACCCTCGTAAGGTTAAATAAAAGTACAGGCCCTATGTTTCAACTGATCATAGTTACAGTACGAAACAAGGAAATGGAACCAACATCCCTTTGATAAACTAACATTTGAGCTAAGGATTTACCGTGAAGAAATTCTAAAAAGAAAGCACAGGGAATATGTATGTATCTTGCTTTCTGAGCTAAAGGTCACCTGCACTATCAATGACTTTCTTTTTCCTGATCACACAATGTCACATTGCATACAGTGCACACACATTTTATGAGTTGTGTGGATGTACAGTGGAATCTTTTTTACCGTTTCAAAGCTGACTGCATGTTAGGCAGTTTTTTTTTTGCCGTTATCAAATAGAAACGAGCGGCACATGGTATTGGGTAATTATGTATGTTATGTATGGTTCATATATAATTAATATATATATATAAATATATATATATATATATGT
>WURT03146614.1:0-11083 GCA_009936505.3 Holothuria glaberrima
TCAATATGTTTGTATATATATTTCGTATGCTTCTCATCTCCAGATGAAAGAGTCTGAAATAAAGTTTTATGAAACTTGAAACTTGAAACATGTTTAGTAAGCACCCGATGGTCTCTGTAGATGCTCAATTCAAAATCCCGTAACTTCCAGGGTTTCCATGGATTGTCCCCTGGTTTAGAGATCCATCATTCATTGCACATACATACCTGCTTGTGTGGTTTCTTGCAAGTTTGTACATACTATATCAGGGCATGGCTTCTTCGTCATCAGATACTAGAATGACGTCATGTAAGGTGGAAAATAACTGTTTAAGTCACAACATCAATATTAAGCGGTTCCAAAAGATGTCCAATTGATATCCTCCCGTTTAATGCGGTGAGTCCAGAGGAGGTGGGGGAGATGGGACATTACACTCATTTCACTCCACTTTCTTTTGCTTCACTGTTGTTCTTCCATTTCAGGAAGCTGCACTTTAAGCTCTCAAAAAACGTTACACACTGATTTCTGCAAGTCCACTTTCAGCTGATATACAGTAAATAGGATTCGGGAGCTTATAAGAACGGCAATGAGAAAGAGGGCGTTCTAAGGAGAATAATGCTGAACGTTTCTAACCGATGTAAGCCCAGCCGATGCACAGTAGGCACGGGAGCCTGTCAGAACGATAATTAGATAGATGGGCGTCCAATGCTGAAAGTTTATAGAGAAAAAATGTCCATGACAATTTAACCAACCGACCGGAAAACATTTCACAAGAACGTTGTGATAATCCGAATAATGAATGTGGTACCATTTTTTGTTTCTTAATTTAGCAGGCGGGATTTCATGTTGAGATTGCTGGTTCTTAGTTTCGTCGTGGCACTGTTAAGAGTGACCCCCTAAAATTTACACCCCGCCGAGTTTTTTCTACTTTGTTCTTAAGGCACATTCTACAAAAAACTCTCCCAAAATCCTTCAGCCACCAGTGTGTGTTTCATGGTATCGTTGTTTTACTCTCATAATTTATTGGTTTTAGTAATTCATTGGCTTTATTACTTCATTGTTTCAATCATTTTTTTAATATAGCGATATAGTAATCCGGCCCTTGACCAAGTGGTAAGACAAAGCATAGCTTACACAGTTATTTGCAATTATCATGAAGTCTACTATCAATTACTAAGATGTCCTCTTGCATATGATGAACTGTATTCTACATGTAAAGACTGAAATTATAAGACACATTCAGTGCTATATGAAAGGAACTATGGAATATCTGGAAGCTATAAAACTACACGGCTCGCCAAGTGTACTTTAACTGTTCGATCCATTTCAGGGCATCTGCCCTCCTTGTGAGCAAAACGAGGTAAACCGTTGGGGCGACTTATGGAACGTCGTTGTTTACATCCTATATCGTACCGGCTGACCGGGCAAGTAGAAAGTTCTCCTACACGGAGGCCCCATGCACAAGCCACGGGCCGGCCCGCGACAATATGCATAGTAATGCACCCAACCAAATTTCCTTGAGAACTGGTTTCCTAAGTAGACTGCTTAAGGCTACCTCTCGTCAACCTCACAGGACAAAGTCTTACCTAAACAAGTCTTGGTATTTTACTTGGTTAGGGGGTTACTATATATCTATATGCAGCCAAAGAATGAAAGAAACTTCACAAAACTACGAAGCATGATACGTGCCAAAGTGTTGTTGTAGGATTAAGGAAATCTTACCGAAAATGTAAAGAAATTTGCCAAATGCTTACCGGAAATTAGACTGGCCCTGATCTAAAGAAGTAACGCAAATTAGTCTCATATGCAAGTTGTTTTAGGCCTGTAGGCTTACAGTAGGTAATACATCATTACGATAGAACATTCCTAAACAAAAAACCAAGTGTCTACTTTTATATAAAACAGGGCAATATGCTTACATTCAACTTTTCGTTTGGCAGTGACAAAGTGGACACTTGACTTCTGCCCCCGTTGCAAGGATCTGCGCCTGTTTACACATGTTCTTATAAAATTCAGTTGGCTTAAATTGCAGAAGTTAGTGCTATTTACAAACAAAACGTAAACGTACATCGAGGTTTACATAAAATCATTTTTATTTAAGTTCTCAAGTTTCACCAGAGCTACATTAGCCTCTAAAACGTATGATAATATACTAGATTACTACACCGTTAAAACCGACAAATACTATGCATCAATACACTACGTTTGAACAGTATCTACGGTCCCTACTTTGAAATAAGATTTTTAAAAGCTGTAAAATGTTTAAACTCTGATGACTTAAAATGATCTTTCAACCGCAACAACAAGACTTCTTTTACAAAAGAAATCATCAGACATGTAAAATATTCTGCTCGAGATGACCTGAACAGAAAACTCTTCGAGCAGCGTCACTCATGAGTGATGTCAAAGTCCTTTTACATTATTCACATTGCATTTCAAATTTTCAGGCAAAACATTCCCATTTCCTTTAACGAAGTTCCATTTGTTACTTTGTAGTTAAGCCATGCATATCACATTGGAACAATCTTCTTACAGGAAGCTAGATAATCTTTGCAAAAATGGACACACATTTTCTTTACATAGACATTTACAATTTGTTGCAAGTTATGCTAATCACTAAGCAAAGCAAGCACCTGTAGATTATGCCTATTAAATTTGTTTTAAGCGATACCGTTACAGCAAGGTTCTTCGCCGTGTGCTGCTATCTTAGCTCTCCATGGACCAATATGCATGTTCTTTTGTTATGGGTTGATCAGGTTTTCAGTGTAAAAAACGGAAACTCGATATTTTGTAAAATTTTGTTTCGCCTTAATTAAAACTTGACTGGAAAAGGGTTTAGGAAAATAACATGAACACTAGCTCAATGCATTAAATTGTTCATCATGAGAAAGATTTGATACCAGTACCTACAACTGTAAATTTATGCAGAATTCATGAAAAATACCTATGCAAATGAGGTTAATGTCTCGATTAAACTTTAACCTGGGTTGAACAAATCATAGCTAAGCTCATCAACACTAACCAAGAAAGATATACCCTTTCCTAACATCGTAATAAGCTCATATGGTAGTTATAAACCATTATCATGTATATAATGTTATTGCACAAAATGATAGCAAAAATGCTAAAAGTAGCATGAATCTTCTGCAAAATGCTAGCCTTACAATTGCTATACTTCAGTAAGAAACTTTCTATTATTCTTGCATCGCATCAAGCCAAAAGAGCACCAAGTGCCAAGTGAACAAAAACCACTGCAGCCAACAATGTACATCAAAGCCGGATTTACCTTTGGGGGAGCCCGTAACCTATCATATGAGGGGTTCCTTTCAGTACCATTTCAAATGGCATATGTGGGAGGTGGCACTATGTGACACCATCTAAGCTTAGCGCTTCCACCACTGGCGTGTAGCCAACAAAGTAATTTTTGGCAAAAGTGGGGATGCCACCAGGTTGCCGATAGTGCCACTTTTTAGGTCTTCCAAACTGCATAAGACATTTCTACCTTTCATAACATGCCTGATAGCAGCTTTTTCGGTACATACCATCAGTAATTAAAAAATAACGGAATTTTATACCATGTAGCATTATAGATTAGAAAACCAAGATTGCAGATTCTATATAATGGTAGGTAGGAAATTAGGATTATTTTTTAACTCAGAAGCAGATGTGACTTGTTTATGGAAATTTTTGGGGGCCCCCTAAAAGTAAGAATATCGGAGAGCCGGTAACCTACAAGTTGTCTCTATGATTGGGTAAACTCGGCAATGGTATAAATATTGCTAAAAAGTTGTTGCAAGTTAATAATTCATGAAGTTTACCCTCGTTCACCAACAGACGCTGTCTAGTTATTAGTACATTCTTTCAAAAAATAATTGTCCATATCATTCGTATTTTCCTTTAAAGTAGTATTCAAAAACAGTTGTTTTGTATTTGCAATTATCTCCTTATTTGTGAGATTTAATTTTGTAAATGACTTTTCTGTGATAAATATTGTTTTCACTTATTTAAAACCAGTCAGTTACTAATTACCACCCACTCACTTTGCTCTCATTTTTTTTTATCTACCTAAAAAAAGGCTTCCTTCTTTACTCACAAACTCAAAACTATGGAGTACCGAAGGATTCCATGGCTCTCCCCTCCCCCAGTTATTAGTTTACTTATTTGGACGATCATAGCACAAGTCTTTGACTGTTGCTCGGGGTTCTTCGTTTTAAATGATTTCAATTTATTTTTGAGAAAAAATTATACAACTTTCAAGAGTACTTTTTTCGTTTGCAATATACTTTATAGTCTGATTACTTTACTTTGAAAAAGCTTTCTCCTCTTGTCTACAAACGTGCTGCTTGGTCACTAGTCTGCCATCTAGTCATGACAACGATAAAAAAAGATAATAATAACCAAACTTGTCAAACTGTTATTTGTGTTCAATTGCTTGAGCTTTTCTTTAGACAAAGCTTGCCTGGTTTGAACGTTTTTGAAATCAGCATTCCTACAATAATATGTATTTTGAATATTCGATAAGATAAAAGTGATGCATCGCACAAATAAACTAACTTTTATCCACAAAGATCTCCTTTGGCCTAGTCTTGTAATATGACAAAAGAATAGTCTTTCTAGGCCGAATAAAGTATTTCTGAGATTAATGGCTGAGCCTCTCAACTTTTGAAGTTTTGTATTAAGGCCTCTCCTACGTAAGGTAAACACTTTTTAGAGAATAGTCTTAACTGGATAACAACATTCAGATGGTCCTGTTCGATATAAAATTTATTTTTGTTAATTTTATAAGCGCCATCAGGTATATCATATTCATTCTGTACGACATGCAAAACCAGTACCCTCTTCAAGTATCTCTACTTATTAAAAGGTCGTCAAAGTAAATATTACAACACTGTTTAGAAAGCAAACTGCCTCCAGGCATCTCAAATTCATTTCTTAAAATTCTTTTCAAGAAAATTGCGCCAAATAACACCCATAATGAACATCGTTTCGATGGTTACATTATCACAGTACTTGGTAAAAAGTGATAGCCTGGTAATATTCTTGCCATTTCAACCACTTACCTCAGGTTCTGTTCGAGCGTATTCTTATATCCTAATAGCTGAACGGTGTGGGTAAGAGGACAGACATGTTGGTGGTTTAAATTACAACTATTCTATCATGTCCTGTAAATCTATTTAGGTAAGATTTTCGTTTTGAGAGTCCCTCCAAACTTCTTTGCTGTCATTGCTTGAGACTGTAATAAATGGAAGCTTGACGTTTCTTCTTGAATTCCTAAAGAACAGATTAATGTAGCTGAAACTGGTGTAATTTTAATTTTGAAGGATTGACGACTAAGCACGCTTGTTTTCATCACAGGTCATGGTTAAAATCCGTAGTTTTGTAGTTTTTTTTTTGTAAGTTTTTTTTCTTATGAAATTTGATAATCTATATAGAGCCATCAATCAAGGATGTGTTGTGCCTACACCGACGGTCCCAAATGTAGCCTCTTAACCATAAATGGAAAGCTATGCAAAAAGATTTGGTCTGCACTTATAATTTTCGCCTTATGCTAGCCCTTACAAAAATTCCCAACATATTTCCTACAGGAAATCGGTATGTGGGATTTATGTAGGATTTTGGGCATGTTCTTGTAGGAAATGGTTTTCCTGTAGGAAATGGTTCCCACATAGGAAATTACTTTCCTACGTAGGAAATCGATTCCCACATTGGACTCTTCCATTTTGTGAGGGGGACTTAATTTTCATGATCATCTATGGCCATGAGGATGCACTGACTATTTGAGTCTATGCATATGGTGTCATGGCTATGTAACTTCAAAGCACTAAAAGAGGTCACTCATCCTTTGAAGAAGCAAGTGGTATGCTTAAATAAGTCCATTGAATAGAAGATACAGGATGACAAATGCATGTCTGCATGATTAATTGCTGATTGTTTTTAGTTTTTATGTTGCTTCCATTAGAAATGACGTACAGCTCTATAACTAACATCCACTTTGCTGAGAAAAGATGAACATATGTTCCTCTCTTGCAATGAAGGCTATTCGCTAGCTTCAGACAGCTGCATGCATGCATTCACTTGTTACTGCAGTTTAAAATTACTGCATAACCTGACAATGTTTATCATGCATGCTTCAATTCAAGTTCAACTGACAGAAAATATTGACCAAAGAAAAATAAAGCTACAAGTAGGTTACTCCAGTCAAAATATTTTGGATTCTGTTTGTAAAGAATATCCAAAAGAAATAAAATGATAGAGAATCAAATGGTTCCATGAAACTTTTTGGATACTGCACAGTCTTGATGAGCTGTTCTACACCAATATTTCCTCCAGATTATAAACACTTGAGTGTCCAATGCACAGCCTTCGTTCACTACAACTACAGAGTAATCTGCACCATACTGATACTGCCAGGGAGTCTGTTACTACACTGATGCAATGTACCACACTGCTAAAGTACACACATACTACAAGTCAAATCCATGGCTTCACACAGCATCTGCACCTACAGAGCAAACATTTCAAAAGTCCGTTGTTGTGACACAATAGGCTTTACTGACCAGTCACAAAGGACTTCCCTTCTTTCATCAGCTGCATGCAATAGACAGTATGTTGGGAATACACTCTTAATTCCTACAGGAATTGGTGAGACTTTCCTACGTAGGAAAGTAGCAAGTTCCTATGTAGGAAAATTGAAATTCCTGTACAATTCCTACATGAAATGGCAAATTCCTACAGAAATTGGTCTTACCTATGTAGGAAATAGCAAATTCCTATGTAGGAATATTGAAATTGGCTTAATTGCCATTAATTGGGAACTACAACTTGAGTAACCCATGGGGACGAATTTTAACATGTTCGTTACGGTAACTCATCATTCGAAAGAAAGGCGGTTCCGTGTATATGGTCATGACTGGGCAGCTGGGTGGGAAACTGTAACCTTTGGGGGAACCAGGAGCGGTGAAGTTCAGAATTCGTTCATTGAATAAATTTTTAGAAAATGCATTCCCTCGCAGTAACAGTAAATTGTTTCCGAGTTGTTCACTAGCTCGATGCAACACTTAAAATACCCAGGCTCTTATTTACAAATGGGGGGTCGCATTGACACGGTGCTATAGGCCTAAAAATTTACCATTTAACAACAGGATATGTGAACTACATCGCATTGTAAAATTAGGTTTATCATAAACCTACAAGACGATTTCACAGAGGGTGTGCCCCTTCTGGGAGGAAAGCCTGAATTTACCCCACAAAAATGGTTGACGATTATGCCACAAGTTGTTTTTAAACTGATTTTGGGGAGGGGATTGCATTCCGAATCCCCTTCCGGAACACCTCGTGGTTGCCTTGCATATGCATATGGTCATTACTAAATGGCAATCTAACGTTAGTGGGGAGGGAGATAAAAGTAAGTAATTCATCAGTTTCATAAACTTTATAAAAAAGCAGTCAATGACAACAGTAAGCTATAGTGATTTTGACAAACTTGTACAGTAAATCAGCCTGGTGCGACACCTGAAATGTACACTTGTTTACAAATGGGGTGTCGCATTGTTACAGTACGTGCTATACTGATTTCCCACAGTGAACTTCTCGGCGTTGCAAAATTAGGTCTTTCATAGTCGTACAGGGTAATTTTAAAGGGGGTGTGTCAATTTTGGTAGGAAGACTGTATTTATCCAAAAAAAGGGAATAAAGGATTTTGCCAAAAGTTGTTGGGAAACTCCTTTGCGTGAGGGGACTGCATCCCGAAACCCCTCCTGGAACACCTCGCGTTTGCCTTGCATATGGTCATGACTGAACTGCTGAATGCCAAACTGTTACCTAAGTGGGGGGACAGGGGTATAAAGTTCAGAATTCACCAGTGTCATAAACCTCATACAAACCCAGTCAGTGACAACAACAGTAAGCATTTTTGGTTTTGACAAACTTGTAAACTCAGTCAGTGCGACACCCGAAATGTACACTTGTTTACAAATGGGGTGTCGCATTGACACAGGACGTACTAAATTGATTTCCCACAGTGAACTCGGCATTGCAAAATTAGGTCTTTCATAGTCGTACAGAATAATTTTAAAGGAGGATGTGCCAATTTTGGGAGGAAAGCCTCTATTTATCCAACAAAGGAGAGAAACTATTTTGCCAAAAGTTCTTTGGAAACTCCTTTTTCCGGGAGGGGATTGCATCCCGAAACCCCTCTTGGAACACCTCGCGTTTGCCTTGCACATGGTCATGACTGAATGACAAACTGTAACCTTAGTGGGGGACAGAGGTATAAAGTTCATAATTCATCAGTGTCATGAACTTCATTCAAAGCCAATCAGTGACAACAACAGCAAGCATTATTGGTTTTGACAAACTTGTACACTCAGTCAGTGCGACACCTGAAATGTACACTTGTGTACAAATGGGGTGTCGCATTGACACAGTACGTGCTATACTGATTTCTCTCAGTGAACTCGGCATTGCAAAATTAGGTCTTTCATAGTCGTACAGGATAATTTTAAAGGAGGGTGTGCCAATTTTTGGAGGAAAGCCTGTATTCACCCAAAAAAGGGGATAAACGATTTTGCCAAAAGTTCTTTGGAAACTCCTTTTTCGGGAGAGGACTGCATCCCGAAACCCCTCCTGGAACACCTCGCGTTTGCCTTGCATATGGTCATGACTGAATGACAACTTGTAACCTAAGTGGGAGACAGAGGTATAAAGTTCAGAATTCACCAGTGTCATGAACTTCATTCAAAGCCAGTCAGTGACAACAACAGTAAGCTATATTTGTTTTGATAAACTTGAGAGCTATGTCAATACGGAACCTGGAATGTACACTTGTGTACAAATGGGGTGTCGTATTAACACAATGCCATAAAGATTTCCCACAGGTATAAGAACTCGACATTGCATTGCAAAATTGGATTAATCACAATCGTACAGGATAGGCTTAACTGAAGGTGTGCCGGTTTTTTTGGAGAAAAGCCTGTATTTACTCCAAAAAAGTTGTCAATGGGTTTTCCACAAGTTGTTTGGGAACGAACGGGGGGGGGGGTTGCATCCCGAAACTCCTCCCGGAACACCTCGTGGTAGCCTTGCATATAGCCTTGACTGAATCAGGAAACTGTAACCTAAGTGGTGGAGGGAGGTAAAACGTTAGGGATTCATCAGTTTCATTAACTTAATAACAAGTCAGTCACAGTCAATGACAGCAACAGTTAACTATAATGGTTTTGACAAACTTGTACACTAAGTCATTGCGGCACCTGAAATGTACACTTGTGTACAAATGGGGTGTCGCATTGACTCAGTACGTGCTGTACTAATTTGATTCAGATATTTGAGCTCAACATAGCATTGCAAAATTAGGTTTAGTATAATCGTACATGTTAGTTTAACGGAGGGCCCCGGTGTAACGATTTTTGGAGGAAACACCGTATTAACCCCACAGAGGTGATCCCGATTTCGTCGCAAGTTGTTTGGAAACTGCTTTGCCGGAGGGAATTTCATCTCGAATCCCTTTTCGGAACACCTTGCAGTGTACTGAAACCTAACTGACGGAGGGAGATAGAAAGATCGGGTATTAGGCTTAATATAATCGTACAGGATAGTTTTTACGGAGTGCCTGGAGTGCCGATTTTTGGAGCAAAGACTGTATTAACCAACAGAGGTGATCCACGATTTTGACGCCAGTTGTTTGAAAACTGCTTTGAGGGAGGGGATTTCATCTCGAATCCCTTCCCGGAACACCTTGCGGTTGCCCTTCATATGGCCATGACTGAATGACAAACTGTAACCTAAATGGGGGAGGGAGATAGAAAGTTCAGAATTCACTAGTGTCACAAACTTCATACGATGTCAGTCAGCGACAACACCAGTTAGGTATATTGGTTTTGACAATCTTGTACACAACGTCAATACAAAACCTAAAATGTATATTTATGAACAAATGGGGTGCCGCATTGACACAGTGCTATAAAGATATCCCACAGGTATATGAGCTCGAAATCGCATTGCAAAATTTTGTTATTCACAATCGTACAGGATAGTTTTGACTGAGGGTGTGCCGATTTTTGGAGGGAAGCCTGTATGTACTCCAAAAAAGTGGTCCACAAGTTTTCCACAAGTTGTTTGGAAACAAATTGGGTGGGGGGATTGCATCCCGAATCCCCTCCCGGAACACCTCGCGGTAGCCTTGAATATTGTCGTGACTGAATGGCAAACTGTTACCTACGTGAGAGAAGGAGTTAGAAAGTTCAGAATTCATCGGAGTCATAAACTTTATAAAAAGCCAGTCAATGATAACAACAGTAAGCTATATACTGGTTTTGACAAACTTGTACACTAAGGCAGTACGACACCTGAAATGTACACTTGTGTACAAATGGGGTGTCACATTTACTCAGTGCGTGCTATACTAAGTTGCTTCAGATATGTGGGCTCGAATCACATTGCAAAATTGGGTTCCATATAGTCGTACAGGATAGTTTTAACGGAGGGCCCCGGTGTACCGATTTTTGGAGGAAAGACTGCGTTAACCCCGCAAAAGTGATCCACGATTTCCCCACAAGTTTTTTGAAAACTGTTTTGCGGGAGGGGATTGCATCCCGAAACCGCTCCCTGAACACCTCGCGGTCGCATTCCATATGTACATTACTGAAAAGCAAACTGTTACCTAAGTGCGGGAAAGGAGGTTAGGAAAGTTCGGACTTCATCAGTGTCATAAACTTTATCAAAAGCTAAACAATTACAAGAACAGTTCGCGATATTGGTTTTGACAAACTTGTACACTAAGTCAGTGCGACGCCTGAAATGCACATTTGTGTACCAATGGGGTGTCACGGTCGCATTGACGCAGTGCTAAATAAATCTTCTTAAAAACCGGATATTTAGAATTCGACATTTTATTATAAAATCAGGTCGTGATAATCCTAAAATATAGTTGTCACTAATTGTGTGCCAAATTTGGAAGGAAAGCCTGTAATTACCCGAAAATTTGAAGGTGTCCTACTATCCTTTCTTTTAAAATCCTTGAACAGTTAAAAAAATTTGTATATTTTGACAATTTCTTACGGCGTTTTGTTTACAAGCTACCTCTGTTTCTTTTAAGGTTGCCATG
>WURT03146625.1:0-11082 GCA_009936505.3 Holothuria glaberrima
GTATATACTCTTCATCAGGTGGCAAAAATGCAACTGACCAACAATCAAATAAAAGTAGAGAAAGCACACAAAGAAAAGAGGCACGAAAAGAACGGTTGTTTAAATTGAAAATGACCTGAACAGGTCATTTTCAATTTTTCAGTTTTCAATTCTTGGGTATCCCGCGTCACCCTCTCAAGGTGCGAAAAAGGGCAAAGGACAGCAAGGACAAAATAAAACCTTGTCTGTGGCCCGCTAGGAGTATATGATGAAAAAACAGGCCTACCATACAGTAAAACCCCGGGCCTATATTGTTACAAACAACATGATTGAATAAAAAGCAGTGTAAAAATGATTATTATTAATTCTTATTGTGAGTGTATTCTTTTCCATTGGGGATTTGGACCCTGTAATTCGGACTCGGACTTAGACTCGAATACCAGTGACTCGGACACGGACTCGGCAAATGAAGCTTGAATTGGAAGGGTGGGGACTCGACTAAAGCACTGATTAGACATTTAAAAAACGCTTCATTCTATGATCCACAATCCCCCATAGCAAGGAACTACAAATCAAAACATTTGGATTTGCTTATTTGAGTGGCTAATTTTCACTACCTATTCCGGTAGCAAAATCAGACTCACTGATCATACTTCTACAATAAGTCCAGAAGTTTGATTTCTATCCATAGCCATCATTCGACTACATCTAACTAGGGTGTGATACTTTGACAAAGTAACAACTCCATGTGATCTAACAACCTAAATGAATACTATTAGGCTAACCTACACAATCATACCCTTATAGGGACGCTAGGGCGGGCCTCTGGAGTCCATGCCTTTGACGAGACTGCTTCTAAGCAGTTAATCACTTTGACAAAACCCTTTGTCATATTCCAACCTCTTTTAAAGGGACTTATTTAGTTGAGTCATGAATGCTGTGATTTTTTGTCACACCTGATTAGTTTTACTGACATCTTGATGGTAAATTGTCAATCTAAGGGCGTCTGAACATCTTACACACAACTAAAACAGCAGTGATAGGGTAATTAATGATTAAAATTATTTATCACGAATTCGTGACCTGACACTTTTTTACCATTAACCTAGCTAGTATTCATCATATGGAAACCCCTGTTCAAATGCAACCAATGAGTGAAGCTTACACTAACTTGATTGACAGGCTCTCAACTCCTCTCATTAACAACTGTTGTGATCAAGGCTTTAGTTGTAGATACATGTTGTATTTTTAGAGTAGCTTGTTTATCAATGGCTTGAAAGAGCTTCGCAAACTATGATGAGATCTTAAAGGGAAATATTGCGTTTGTAAGACTTTTTATTTAATCTATCCTGTTTTTACAAAAGATCAGGTCCCTTTCGATGAAAGAGAGGTAATGGGAAAAAATTTCTAGCCGGTGAGCACTAATTAACAAGTAAGTAACCTTTTTGTTACATCTGACAAATTTGTTCACCCAAACAATTATGCATGCAAAACCACACCTTCGTCACCTCTGATTTGAAATCCACCAATCACATCAATTTATCACGTTACGTCAGACAATAACAAACGCCTACTACCACATGTGAAAAATGTTCGTAAAATAGCTTGTTGTGAGCATGAAGGACAGGGTTGTGGGAATTGCTTTGGGTAAGCGAGGTCAGCACGCATTGCGTAATGATCGAGTGTAAATATGACCCGGCGTAACTCTCTTCCTAAATGAATATGCAGCGGTACGAACGATGTATGTGGGTGAGGCTTATTGTTCGATAATGAGCCGGTTCAATGAGAAAATCGTTGCTTCTTTTGGTCCATATTTCTTGAGATTTGTGTTGATCTGCGGCAAGTTATTTGTGTTTCATGCTTGGGAAGGGGAATAGAACACAATGGAATTACACTGGTGTCACTTTATTATATTTTTTCAAACACATAGTTTGAAATACAGAAATGTTGACAACGTAAACTTACGCCTGATATAACCAAATTTAGAAGAATATTTTCTAATAAGACCTAATTATGAAATGTTTAGAATATGTAGATTTCGATGACGTCATTTTTTGCTAATTAATATGTAAATTTATGCAGATGACGTTATTTCTTATGTTTTTCTTTGTTTTTTTCTTATTATTTTCTTTATTTATTTATTTATTTATTTATTTATTTATTTATTTATTTATTTATTTTTTTTGGATAAAGGGGGAGTTATGAATTCTTTTCTTACATTCTCCATTCAATTCTCTCTTCAATGATACCAAATTTGTCCCAATCTGATCGACTTACTTTGAGGTATATATCCCCGTAGTAAGATCTGCCAAAAATGTGCCTCTGAAATCCTATTTGTACACACACAAAAAATACAATAAACTAGAAAAATGTACTTGCAGGGCAAGTACTAATCGAAACCCAGAAATTGCAGGCACTTTAGCTTGCAAACTACTTTACACCTTTCCTTGCAAAACGGTATCTGTGAATGAGGATTTACTTTTGTATTTGCACATTACTAATTTACTACAGCAGTAATGCGAAAAATCCCCTTTTATTGAAATAGTTAAGCCGTGTTCAAAATCCCCCTACTGAAATATTTAACGTGACTGAGCGGCTGTTCCACGGTACGAAATAGCATGCGATTGTTCGTTGTATTCAAACGAAAGACGGATGTAATATTAATCCGCACGACCGTATATGAAGGCTGAAAATCACGTGGAAGAATCTGCAATCCCTACAATCGAAGCTGTGGCTTCGATTAATGATCAATAAAACCTTCCCCACATAGTACAATGCATGCAGACATAGTTTACTCTTCCGACCTAGATACACGCGTGTGTGCACAGAAGGCTTGTGGGTGAGGATGTTGCCAAGGAAACACTGGCGAGGGATAATTAGAGCACTGTGTTTATGCATTGTACATACATTTGTACAGTGTAGGCAATAGTAAAAGAGTGTATTCAACCTGTCTCATGTTGTTTTGTCTGGAAAAAGGCTGGAAATAGATGGCAGCATACCACTTTGATTAGTATTTTTATATTCAAGAACTTGTAAAGAACAGGATTTCTTTTACAGAATTAGAATAGGTGGTAGGGTTATATAGTGAGCTAGATTTTTTTGAAATTTGACACTATTTTGGGGGGCAAATTTGCATAATTTTTACCTTTTTTGACAATTTTACTCATAATTCCCAGATTGATTCACCCCACCACGCACCTCCTATAACTCTCAGGACATGTTTAGTGAAGTATCAGGGTTATTCTAAAACAATTTGGAGCTTGATAGCCCTTTTTTTAAGTGCCTTAGATTTTTTAGAGTAAACAAAAGCCCCTTGTCGCTGATTTTAGGGCAAATTTTTCAAATTTTTGAATCATAACAAACTTTCAACTCAAATTTGAAAAAAATGTGAAAACACCCCCTAAAAATTATATCAAATATCTTTTTCCTGGCTTTTTTATACTAAAAAAAATTTCTAAGAGGATGGGTTGTGGAGTTATAATTTCTGGAAACTCGTAAGTTTTGGGGGGCTACACTTAGCCCAATATGGACTAATGAAGCTCAAAAAACTACTGCAAAAGGGGCGAGCCGGTAATACGCTAAATTACAGAACGAAAAGAGAGAGCGAAAGAGAGAGGCAGAGTCCTCGTCGGGTGCGTCTCAAGTGCAGACTGTATTTACTAAGAGTGCTTCTACTCTAACTCAATATATGCAAAGTGGCAGGTGCAACATAACAGGTGTACATTAATTTAAGTAACAAAGATAAAGTGATTCTTACACTACAATCTTTCAAAGTTTCACGTTTTTGGTAACTTCAGAAAGTGATACATGGCTAATGAGACTAATTAGAAGCATTGTCATGAAATAATTTCCTTCAAGCTGGTCACCGACTGTTCAATATCAACTAAATAAGCCTCTTTAACCTCTTCCACTCAGTGCTTCAAGCGCTGAAGTCATTTGAGGCAGACGCAGAGGCAATACAGCTCAGGGCCGTCGGAACAGGGCCGGCAGGGCCCACCATGGCCGGTCCAATATTTTGCCAACTAGCAAAGATATTTTCTCAAGTTTGTAACTTATAATGATCTAGTAGAAAAAATCTACAGAAATCTCTATCTTCGGCTTTGTATATTGATAAACTGTTCCAATTTTCCATTCTCCTGCGGTCCGTTTACTATAACCTACCTCCAAGTCTTCCAGGCAGAGATACAGAATAAAGTCGAAGGCGGTAAACTTGTTCCCTGGCCGGCCACTCGCGTTGCGCCAACGACACTAGGCTAGTGGCAGGCCAGGGAACCAGGCTAGGGAGGCTATAGGTTCTGCATGGCAGGGCCGCCGTATCTGACTGTATTGTAGACGAACAACAGGTCAAGACCTACATATCCGCGCATTGCGTCTCTGATAAGTGATAATCACAACATATGACTATTGGATAATTAACGAAATAGGCCTACGAATAATTATTTTGATGTTAGAATCAGTTTATTGCTTCATCTTGTGAAAATTCAAAGAAACTAAGCAATTCTTTGAATGGAAATTCTAATAACATGTCTATTTTAACCCTCTACAAACTGGCATATCAAGAGTTATGACTATTCATAAGCTTTTGCGTTGTCAAGGTAAATAGACGCGCCGCATAATTATTAGACCGACCCCACTACCACTAGCTATCGCATTGTTCGAAAGGTTCTCCATGGCGGATCTTGCAAAGAGCAGTTCTATAGTCCACACCAAGTCAACACAAACGATGTAAACCTGAATCATTACCAAATGTGTGTTGACTCTTTGAGGTGATTACTTTGTACCATGGGCGGCGATCCTGAGGGGGGTGGCCGGGGGTATGTGAGAATATCCCCCCCATGAAATCAACCCGGCAGATCCGGAAATCAGAAAACTTTACCTTTTTCTAGACTTTTTACAATAGGCTCATTTATTTGTTTTAGGAAATAGTTTTGACAGGTGTCATAGAATCACCTTGCAAAACCTAAAAAGGGTTATTTCCAGTGATCTGGGGGTACTTTTGGCCAAAATTTTCTACGCTCCGCGCCATCTGACGATGGAGCTCCGCTTAGACAGTGCTACTGACTATTTCCGGAAATCAGAACACTTTACCTTTTTTCTACACTTTTTACAATAGGCCTTTTTAAGAAATACTTCTGACAGTTGTCACAGTGTCACGTTGCAAAGCCTGAAAAGGGCCATTTCCAATGATCTGGAGGTATTTTTGGCCAAAATTTTCTACGCTCCGTGCCAACTGATCGTGGCGCTCCGCTTAGAAAGTACCACTGACTACATCCGGAAATCAGAACATTTTACGTTTTGTCTAGACTTTTTACTATATGCCTATTTTTTAGGGAATACTTGTTGTCATAGTGTCACGTTTCAAAGCCTGGAAAGGGCCATTTCCGGGGATCTGGGGTATTTTTGGCCATATTTTCTTTGTACGCTCCGCGCCAACCAATGGTGGAGCTCCGCTTAGCCTAGTCTCACTGACCAAACCCCCCCCCCCCACACTTCCAAAGACGGATCGCCGCCTATGCTTTGTACGTGTTCATGTTCATTGTTCCATACGTTATTATTAATATTAAGTGCTTTGGGGGATAGTGCCATAGCCGGTCAAATGTAAATAGCTTCCGACGGGCCTGACTATAGGGCAGGATCAGCACATCATAGATTTAGGCACGATTTGTGGGAGTCTCGTCAATGATAGTGGAGTAGTGAAAAAGAAAAAAAAGACTTTAGGCTCACCTGATATATCCTGCTTACCTTGTTTTTACTCATTGTTGTTACGGTCCTGCCTTTACTCGGTATAGCACGTTATATCATTGAATTTCTACGAAGTATCCCCGAAGCCTTTACATACACATGGTTAGGCTACATTTTACTGAATCTTGTAGGCCTACACTCCCAAAAACAAGGTTTCTGTCCAAGGCTAATGGAACAAAGTTACCCCAGTTTCTGTGGTGAGTATTCCAGCAACTCCTGTGAATGGTTAACGGGGCGTTTCCGTCGAAATTGTGCAAGTTTTACTCACGCATCTACACGTCACTAGCCAGGCTTTTCAGACTGAGAGGGCAATTCACTGTTGACCCTGCCGCAGTGCTGTGCTTCCCATCAAAGGCAAATCTTTGCCAAGTACTGTAATGAAATGTTCAGCTCCAGATGAACTTTGCACTTAAGACATGAAGTTATTGAGGTCAGTGTGCACTTATGCTAGGCACATACGTCATGTAGCGTAGGCTACTAGACTGTTCAAGTATTCTCGATGAGATAAACAGAACCTGGGAATGTTCATCCATAAACAGTATTGTACGTGCAGTCAAGTGCATGACCTCTCTAGGTGCTTATCAGTGTTTTGTTTGTCTACCTTCCTACGCCAAGCAGACTTCTGTAGTGATCAGAAGGAGCCTCACAACCCCTCCACCATAAATTGGTGTCATTGACGGACATACTACACTCGGATGTTATTCAGGATGAAATATTTTCCCGGCCTTTCAACAGTTACGAGTTTACGATTACTTCCGTGCTCACGAGGTGGTTGTTACTGGCACATAAATATTTTTATACCATTACAATTACTTGAATGAGCAATACAAGAGGCTCCTGAATGTTTGTGCATCGACCACCCGAAACCGCGACTAAGCCAAAACCACCCTTACCTAAAGTGAAGTCAGTTTTGGCCGGTGTTTTTGGTGATCTTGGACCAACGGTTAGGTTTTCTGACCTGATTTAGACCATTTTAGCTTCCGGTGGTCTGTCAACCAAACCGAAAAAACCCGATGATTTAAACGGGGTATCAATAACGATTTTTTAAAGGCACGATTACCACCCCCGTTCAAATACGCCAAAATCGTGATCCGACTGCGATGCTTCGTCGGTTTCGAGTGGTCCTAGTCTTATCCAAATCGACTACTGTGTGTTCTGGACAGCAAAGACCCGACAAACGTTCACCATCAGTGTGAGGAATTGGGGAATGTGGGGAATCAGGACCGTCGCACAGAGCACCACGATTTACAATTGCTTTGCTTCTTCCAAAGCCAGTCAAATCGTACACAACGAACACGATGCTCCGTGTTTTTGCATAAGTGCTTGGAGGTATACGCACTATTTAGCCTATAACACACATCTAACAAAAAATTCCACTGCCCTATAAGAATATGGTAAAGCTTAGCGCAAACAACAATTTAATAAAATATATACAGAGGGTTACCTTTTGCACAAAGTGAAGTTTTCTGCGATGGTACGTGGTACCTATAGTTTACATAACTAGTCAACTTCGAAAACTGACTTAGCTTCAAGTTTGCTTGGTCAGATCTGATCTAATGTAAAAAAAACTCACAATGTTGACCTCTCATCCACAGATCCTTTTGAAGTGGGCACAATGGAAGCACTTCGTGAGAATGTCATAAAAAGTGGGCCAAAAATAAAACCACTTTAAAAAGTTCCAAGACAATCTTTGATCTGGAATCCGAATACGGTCATAATCATCAATTGCCAATCATGCTTTTGAGCAACCGTAAGAAAGTATTTTTTAAGCTTTTCAGTTTAATTGATGGCCACCATTTTGCTATGTACACGATTACAACAGACTGATTCAATACCTAAATACGGTAGGCTACTCTAGTTCCGTCTGATTTTCCACCTCCTTTTTATAGGTTACTTATAACAACAGGTAACTTCTGGCCAATCAGGGCTCTCTGCAGTGGCGGCACCAAGGAGGGGGGGGGGAATGAGGGGCATTTCCCCCAGTCAAAACCTTTTCCCCCGATGCCTCCACCCAGCTCCTGAAGTATAGTTGCCTGACGGGAGAAATAGCCTCAAACATTAAAATTATTTTGAATCTTTACATTTGATGGTGCATTATGAACCAAAATAGATCCATCCTCAGACTAAATTTTTTACCCAGCCTGAGAGATTATGCTAAAACCTCAGAGCTTCCGGGGCTTCGCCCCCTGGACACCACCAGGGGCCCTAGAGCGGGCCCTGGAACCCACCCGCTAAGCTCGCGCTTCGAGCTCGATTTCGCCCTCCAACGTCCAAATGCGTTCATTCTTATTGAAATTATTTACTGTCCTAAGGGAGTTAAAGATCATGCTTTTCACTTATTGTCAGATGTTCTCTTGTTACTGAGCAGAGAGACTCTAGAATGTTTTTAATGAGTGACTTTTATTGCAATATTAGATCACAGTGATAAAAATGCAATCGGTTTTTAAATCTGGTTCAATCCTATGCTTTCCGTCCCCTTCATACTTTGTCAACTAGGGTCACTTCCTCTTCAGCAACTCTCCTAGATGTAATATTTACCAATACTCTATCGAAATCATCACTGATCCCTGGACTGATGTTTACCAGTGTAATGATGCAAACACAGCATTTAATAAGCTTCATGATATTTTTGTTCATCATCTTAATAACTTCATGCCTCTCGTTCCAATTAGAATAAGGTCGAAGGGTAAATATAAAGAATGGATATCACCAGGTATTTTGATCTCATGTAAAACTAAGCAACGTTTGTACAAGACGTATTTAAGGAAACGTACTACTCAATATTTCAATGACTATAAGCGATTTTGTAATCGTCTCACCTCTGTTATTCGCTCCGCTAAAAATGAATTTTATAAGACTGTTTGCCAGTTGCGGGAGCGACGTAAAAAGTACTTGGTGTACTATAAATTCCTTTCTGAATGGTCATTGTAGCGATAAGTCCAAAAAAACAAACAGAAAACAAACCAATCACCATGGTAATGTAATTTCTGATCCTAATAAAGCCAGTAATATCTTCAATGACTATTTTACTAGCTTTGGAACGGTTACGCTGGAAAATATCCCCACTCTTTGCTCTCATATTTTTGATTCCTACCTTTAATTACCTGTTACTGACTCAATATTTATAACCCCCACAACAAATGATGAAATCTTGACACTGATCTTGTTCCTCAAATTTTTGCAGCTGGGTCGAATGGCATTTCTCCTAAAGTGGTAAAACATGTTGCTCCCTATATCTGTTATCCTCTTACTTCTGTGTTTAATCTTTCTCTTGAGCAAGGTACGGTTGCTGAGGCTCTCAAGACTGCTCGTGTAGTCCCAGTTTTTCTTTTCTTTTTTTTTTAAGTGATAGGAAAGCTGTCAGTAATTAAAGACCAGTCTCTGTTTTACCTTGTTTCTCTAAGATACTTGAAAAACTCATGGTCACTAGACTACATAAGTGTTTAACTGACCACAGTTGTATTTAGGACTATCAGATTGGTTTTCTTCCTGGTCGCTCTACATCTCATGCCCCTATTCATTTCTCTGATACTGCAATTAAGCCTTTGAGAAAAATCATTGTCTCTAGTACTTTTCTTGATCTTTCAAAGGCATTTAACACTCTTGATCATACAATTTTACTAAGTAAACTTAATTATTATGGAAGTAGAGGTAGGGCTCTCAGCTGGTTTAGAAGTTACCTCTCTGAGAGACATGAATTTGTTACAATCAACAATGTTAATTCCGAGCCCAAGCGTATTACCTGTATTACCTGTATCCCCAAGGTTCGATTTTAAATCCGCTCCTCTTCATCATTCATGTTAATGATCTGTATAAAGCCAGTAACAGACCAAACATAAATTCATATGGTAATGACACAAATCTTTTCTTTTCAAGTCCTGACATAGGTAGGCTATGTTTCAGAATGAATAAGTGAATGTACGCAATTGGTTTTGTGTTAACAGGTTATCACTCAAGAAGACCACCTCTGTATTTTTTAAATCCCCCTCTAAACCATTGCTTACTAATTTTGATCATATTAAACTCAGTGGCGTTATAGTTAGGTTTTCAAGTGACTAGTCCTTGGAGTAGTTATTGACCAACATCTCTTGTGGAAAGATCATATTCTTAACATCAGCAATAAAGTATCTAAGGGTGTTGGTATTTTGAACCGT
This sequence comes from Holothuria glaberrima, assembly GCA_009936505.3. NCBI lineage: Eukaryota > Metazoa > Echinodermata > Holothuroidea > Aspidochirotida > Holothuriidae > Holothuria > Holothuria glaberrima. The sequence goes on from WURT03146625.1 coordinate 9,876, forward strand.
TTGTGTCATCTCCTACCTAGACATATTCTCCTCATGTTGTATACAGTGGCGGCGGAACCGGGGAGGCTTCGGGGGCTAAGCCCCCAATGAAAAAAGTAAGGGGGCTAAAGGTATGTTCAGCCCCCACCCCCAATATTTGCCAAGTGCAGACATGAGATCCATATTTCAAGGCTGGGTACATGCAGCTTAAAACACTCGGGAAGTGAAGTTTCGGGCCATCTGGAGGGTTTGTAAAGCCAAAAATTTTCTTGTACGCTCGGCGCCAATCGATGGTGGCGCTCCGCTTAGATAGTCTTCCTGGCACTCAGAGAGCCCCCCCCCCTCCCAATATTTTTTCCGTTCCGCCGCGCCTGGTTGTATAACACACTTATCCTCCCTTACTTATCCTATTAGGATATTGTCTGGGGAGGTGCTCTACCAACTAGAATCAAGCCAACCTTTATTATTCAAAAGAGATGTATAGCTTACGTATTATCTTCAATAAGCGCCGTCTGCATGTTTATTTGCTAAGCTTAAAACTCTTTCAATTTACAATCTTAATCGTTATTACAATGACATTTTTATGTTCGGCTGGGTTCATGGCATTTGCCCTGTTATCTTTAACACGTATTTTCACTTCTGTGAGGAAACTTATCCTTACCATACATTTTTCTCGAGTAATATTTCAGTCCCGTTTTGTAGACTGAAGTCTTCCCAACTCAGTATCAGGTGCATAGGCGTTAACGTTTGGAACTCTCTCTCTGATAATATAGGAAAGTTTATTACAATCAAATACTTTTTAAAAGTAAGTTTAAAGAATAACTTATTCATGTGCAGCAAATGATAAATACTTACTTTAATTTTCGCTTATTCATAGTATCTTGTTTTGTCAGCCTTGTTCCTTTTTTCTTCTATTTGTTCTAATGTTTTGGGGTGATTACTTCTGTAAGCTTTTCCAAGCTTCCTGTAATCACTCCTCACTCTCTTTCTATTTTTCATATTCCGCAAATTCACCTTCATCTTGTCTATCTCTCAATGTATTGAGTCTAAAGTAAAGTTTTGTGAAACTGAAACTAAACTATAGGTTCTACACTTTCTTTAAACCTTGCTTCGTGTCTTTCCGAGTTGGTCCCCCGTGTTCTGAGAGCTTTGGCGGTTTGGCTTAGCCCCCAAAACGATACCGGCCTAGCTCGCGAGTGATCTGGGTGCGATGCCTCATCGTCTTGGT
>WURT03146636.1:0-11082 GCA_009936505.3 Holothuria glaberrima
CAGTGGTACACTACCCATACCACCAGTGGTACACTACCCATACCACCAGTGGTACACTACCCATACCACCAGTGGTATACTACCCATACCACCAGTGGTACACTACCCATACCACCAGTGGTACACTACCCATACCACCAGTGGTACATTTGGACTTTCTCCATGGTATGCAGCATGGTACACAGTGTGCTCGTGTTTTATTTTTATTGTTTTAAAAGAAAGTTGTTTTGTAAAGCGCTTTGAACTATGCTTCCAAGCAATTGGATTAAGCGCTAATAAGAACTATAATTATTATTATTATTATTGTTTTCTTTTTTATTTTCCCTCATGCACCCTTCAAGCGGGCTGTACACTGATAGCTATTTGTTTACACTCAATTGATTCTTCCTCATACATCTCCAAGCCTCTGCACACTGACAGCCATTTGATATCGATGTTAATGCATAAAGACTATTATACTTGAATATTGGTGCAGTGGTACTCTGTGGAACCATGAAAATTTGAAATGGTACTCCAGTAAAAAAAAGGTAGAGAGCCCCTGGTTTAGATGTTCATGAACATTCTACTGTATCCCAAAAATACCAAGTACAAAGAAATCTACCTGTGTTATCCTCTAAATATGTTATACTCTCCGTACACCCATTGTTTCCCCCAAATTCCCTGATTTGGAAATCTACTGTATTACCCCAACTCTTACCTCCTATTTGTACATATAACCCCCACTTACTGTACAAGCAATAAGGCCTGGTAAGTTTGGCTGTAGAGGGGGGCGACCTCAAATAGAAAGTGTATGACACACTCCTCTAGTCTTCTTCTAACTTGCCAATTGATAAATAGGAACATTCCCATGCAACAAAAAAATCTTTTCCTGGCCAAAAAGTGGCCTCAGAACATTAATTTTAACTGTATTTCCACACAATGGTATTAAAAATGAATTTCAAGAGTTTCTTAAGACAAGATGTTATTTTTTCACAACTTAACAATCATGGGAGGAAAAAGTTGAAAGCTGGGAGGCTCCACCCTGGGAAATTTGTATACTTGGAGGGAAATTTTGGCAATTGGAAGGAAATAAACATTTTTTCCAGCCCTGTCAACAATAATGAATTTATACAGTTTGCTGCAACCACTGGGATAAAAATTTTGCACTTAGTTTTTAATAATGCAATGTTTTTTTGCTAATCTAAAATTTACCAATGAAACAAAGCCGAGTACATTTACATAGGCTAACAGTATATCGTGCATTAGGTATCCAGTGTTCTCCACAGATTTTCAAGAGAGGGGGGCAGCAACGCGCGAAGTGCATACGCAATCGTGAATCACGTTGATTCCCAGACAAATATGTGACTATTCCCTGCCAAAAAGGAAAGAATGTACAGTATGTAATTTTTTGCCTCCAGTATGATGGCTTTCCTTTTTTTAGGGGCAGTCGCTTTTTCGGGGAGGGGGGGTCGCTTTTTTAAGGGGCGGTCCCTTTTTCAGGGGGGGCGGCAATTTTCACTCCTCATGGAGAACACTGAGTATCTCCAAACATGCAGCACAATACACTGAATTTCCCATTTCCCCAATTGAAATGTCATGCTATTTATACACAATGCAGCCTATACAAGTAACAACACGACTCAATGACGCACCACATTTACACACTATCATTATGGATGTGTTTCTTCTGACCAAACACTCGAAATTCAAGGCCTTTAAAGTCCATACAAAGACAAATTCCAGACTTAACAGGTTTTACCAACTTTCCTTAGAACTATGTTAAAGCAGGGCCAACCACTGTAGACTGGTACAGTAGTCCATATGTCAAGAGGTCTGCTAAGCCAAAACACAGCTAATGAGCTAGATAAAATCAGTTGGCTAAAATATAATCCTTCTCCTATTTTCTACTTCTGGCCTAATTAAAAAACAAAATTTTTTATCTAATGGACCTTTGACCTAGTGGGCCTACCCACTGTGTGGGACCTAAATTTAACTCTCACTTCTTACAAAAAGGTCAAAACTTTTAATGAAAAGTAAAGTTTTTGGTCTCAACATTAGACGATCACTGTATCAATTTTCAAGACAGAACAAGACTTTGTGAATTATGTAACAAGACTTAGCCAATATGCAACATGCAAATTGAAATATTGATGAAAAAAGACCACAGGAAATATCACTGACAAAAGCAAGAAACAGTATGGGGCCCAACACGGATCCCTGTGGTACTCCACTATAGATAGTCGTCCAATCAGAAAATGCCCCTTCAAAGACAACCCTTTGTTGGCGCATCTATAGGAAGTCCTGGATCCAGACAAGAATGTTTCCTCTAATCCCCAACCTGTGAAGCTTAAAAATAAGTTGATTATGTGGCACTCTGTCAAAAGCAGAGCTTAAGTCCAGGAAAACTGCATCCACAAGGTTGCACAAAGTAGTATCCAATGAAGAAGAAATTAGATGATGAACTTTGGATAGCATTAGCTCACAGTTTCTCCCAGGACGAAAGCCAAATTGATTTGTACCAAGAATATTATTTTCATCAAAGAACTTCATGAATCTAGAACAAATAAGCTTTTCCAGAATTTTACTAACAATTGGTGTTAATGAAATCGGTCTATAGCTGGAGGCAACAGCTATTGGCTTTTGGCCCTTTGTAAACTGGTACAACATTTGCCATTTTCCATTCCAGAGGTACCACTCTATTGGAGACAGAAAAGTTGAAAAATTGACAAAGAACATGAGATAGTACCATTCTTCCAAGCTTAAGAAAAATTGGCAAAAGCCCATCTGGACCGGCTGATTTACTTGTGTTCAACTGCAATAAAATATTATTGACCTCATCCACAGCAAAACTTGAAAAATTGATAGAAACACTTGATGAGTCACAAGAGGAGTCCAATTTTGAAATATCCACTGGTATGTATGGCTGGGATCCATGGGAGGCAAAAAAGTGCATGAAATTTTTGGCAATTTCATTTGCATCAGAAAGGCAATTTCATTTGCATCATTTTCATCTTGAAATATGAACCTAGGTAGGAAATTGTGGGAGGGATTTTCCCTCCTTAGCTCCATAAAAAAGAGGGATCTCAGATTTTTTGAGAGGGATCATTCGGGAACAGAGTGACAAATTTCAAATTTTGTTTGCATGACTTTTCCTCTCAATCCTTGTGTAGTTTGCAGGAATCCATTTGCAGATGCGCAATTCTCGCAATTGTGCTGCCTAGCACCAACCCTGCATCCTATTCTAAAGCGGATTTCATCATGTTTTCATATTCCTTGAATCACACTCCTCTGGGTCTTACATGCTACTTTTGGGGAAGTATTTTAAATTTCAGGAAAGCACATACTGTACTGTCTTAAATGAAAGCAGAAAATCTAAGACTAAAACTGCATGTAAACCAAATGGCTGGTAGGTGAGAAGGGGACAAGGGAGGCCACGCTCTGCCGGAGGGTGTCCTCTACCATGCACTGTGCTATTAGTTTAATACAAGGGTCTTATTGTGGGTAAGTGGGAATTACATGTATAAATAGGAGGTAATGAGGGGTGATATAGATCAAACAGTACTGTAATGTTCTTCAAAAATACCTCTTGCAATCCTGAGACTCTATCCCCTTCCCGTTCATTCCTGAGCTGCACTCCTAAATCTGACTATTTAGTTTACCATACACAAAAAAAGTAGTACTGTAACAGTCCAGCCATGCATACATCTTAGCTTTTAGTCAGATTTCAAATTTCCCCTCTTTTCCTCACTAGTTAAATTCTCCAAATTTTATGTTTTTAGAACATACTATAAGCAGACTGTGAGATACAGTAGTATACTTACAGTATCACACTACTGTATGCTTAGAGTTCAAACTGGACATTGCATTTACCCTTTTCAAGGTACCATTAAGTATATAGTACAGTAGTACTGCAGGTTTATAACGTGAAACAGCCAACATACTGCGATGACTAAACAGTATAACCTTGATTTTTTTTTTTTTTTAAATTATTGCTACAATGAATATGACACACAAACTAACAGGACCAGTACTATGTATTGAATGTTCTCAAAATGCAATACATCATTTGTAATTTAACATGGTATTTCCAATATTGTATTTATGCTATGTATACACAGCCAGCCTGAAAGCATCCATTAGGAAAGCTATGTACAATACTGGTATGTGTATTGTTTAAATATGTCACATGCACATGTAGACACATACTGTACATCCACAGTACAGTGATTACAATGAGTAGGCTATTAATATGTACTGTACACTACTTGCAGAAGTTACAACATACTGGCAAGTACATACAGTACTGTACTATTACAGCATTGTCCACTGTGTGCTGAAGCTACAGTATGTGTCACTTGACCATGTAAAAATGCCCCACAACTATCAGGTTTGGATAAATACTGTAATGAACCAAGTTTAGCAACATGGGACATTAGCCTAAACAGTATAAAAAAAAAATGGTTAATCTCCAAAATAATGATTTCAAATCTGAATTATGAGAATAATGTGGCCAGTATTTTAATTATTTATTTAGGCTTGGTAAATTTTAAGAGTCATTCATGATCATTATTATTTTACAATACAAATCAAAATCAATACATGTGTCTGTATATATATATATATATATATATATATATATATATGTGCCTGTGGGGAGAGAGAGGAGAGAGGTGTGGAAAGGGGGGAAGAGGGAAGTTGTAAAGATCTCATAATAAAGTGCAACTTCACAATGAGTGGTTTCCCCTGGCTTCTTTACAATGGGTGACTTTCCCAAGCTTTCAAATTTTAAGAATTATCTCGAAGAATAAAATTCAAAATGAAGCCTAGAAACTTAAACTAACCTGCCAAATGCAACCCTTTATATGCCAATGTCACCATACTCACAGTAGAGGATTCAAGATGTCAAACCATAATACATGATAGGGGATATGCTAATGGGATCTACTCCACTAAAACAGGATTTATGAGAGAAATTAAAAATGTCAGTTAGATTCATGACAAAAGGGCATAAAGGGTAGTATCGCAAGTTCAATTCGACCACAATCTCATATACAGTTACAGTTAGCACTTTATCTTGTACTGAAGTATATAAAGTACAAAAGTTCTGTGAATTTCTTTACTTATAATGTTGTTATGTCACCATATTTAATGTGCCCTAAGTTACATGTATGGTATTCACACTGTCCCTGCCTTCCAATCATTTACCTTATTTTCTGTGACCCTAATACTTGTTAAGGCAGTAAAAGAACATGCTTCAAAACACCACTGACAGTATAGCATAGCTTAAGACAATAATCTCCCTACACACAAAATAAATCATACATGCCATGTGCATCAACATGGAACAAAACATATTAATAACATTGAAAGGTGAATATTCCATTTAAAAGTTAAAAACATCTTCATAATTCAGGTTTTACACAAAACCAAAAAAATTATTTTCTGTTATTCTGTGAACATAGCACCTGTAACATGTGCATGGTGTACACTATTTCCAGTACCTAGACAAAAGTACAGCAACCCCACCAGACAACTGTACCTTGCTAGCAATGTGTTACGAATGGTGGGAAGAACTGCATACTATAACAAGGTCACATACTGTACAATGTTTGTGAATGTCAATTCACATCATGTGACCAGCATGCTATTCTTCATGTCAGGCTTGCCTTCTAAGATTAACAATACATGATACTATATGGGTATCCCTACAGCAACCTGCTACTATACTGTAAGTAGTAACAACTGCAAAAACATACTTTAAAATTACTCAGATAACCTTACAGAATACTGTGCCCTACATGTCATCCAACCACAAATCATATTCTACAGTACAGAAACCAAGGCCATAATTAGGAGACCAAAACTGTCTAAATAAATGCCGCTTTACTGGCCTCAGTTACAAATATTGATTTCATGTCCAAGCCTCTGACGTCACTCGCTGCAAACAGATGGCATACCAGGGTAGTTTTGTTGGAACCAAGACAAAACAAAATCAACACAGACATGGCATGATCCATTGTTTAGTATGCGATGTGTCGTTTGTAACACATTCATTTCCTAACGGATCTTTAGTGAGGTGTTTTAAACAAAATTGATCTCCTTCTTCTTTTTTGTTTTTGTACTTACAGCTAAAGTGGAATATTGTTTGTTTTTTCCCTTTTGATATTTAAATACATTTCTGTTGGAAATTAAATTTAATGGAAAAGGTAATTCTGTACTTTTTACCTGTCCTGCACTGGCAATGGTAAAAGTGTAAATATTATCTCGGGTGTGAAAGCATGGTAACACAGTAAAGATCAATTACCCTCTCAACATAGAAAACTGGCAAGTACTGGAAAATACACAACATCACAACATCAAAAGTACATTGTTTTCTCATCAGAACTAAATAACCTTGACCAGCCTCATGTTGAGTTTTGAGGTAATGTTGTATTTTTGGACATTAAGTCATGGGGCTGGTAATATAAAATCTACAACCTTTAGTGGAAAGTCTTTGGTACTGTCATTCTAACAAGCCTCAAGTCCATTTGAGGGTATGTTTTCAGGTCTCAACTGCCTTTGTTTACTGGAATTGATTGTTCCATAAACAGTAGTGTAAATACTGAAACACACTTTTTTGCACACACAGCTTTACAATTAACTACTGTACTGTACTAAAAATTATGAAAGCTTAAGTCAAGTGTATGTCAAAGCTTAGGTTAATAAGAAAGGCATTTTGGAGGTCACATATTTGCTACATTTTTAATTTGGTGTATGAAATCAGAAAACAGCCTCAACTCACCAAACATGCCCTTTGTTTACAAAAATGCTGTTCTTTCCTCACCAATTACACATACTGATGCCTAAAATCACCAATCTTAGTACTTGTAATTTTTACACTCAACTAAATCATTATATATACATATATTCATGCCTTAAGCATTGTTCCTTCCTTCGAACTCAAACAACATTGGTCGAAAGGCTTTTCAGATTGGATACCACATTAAACGTGAAGGATGCCCACTTATTTCTAAAATATGCTATTTCAGTTTATTTCAGGGTTACATTTTCAGTTATCATTTGTTGTAAGGTAAGAAGCTGTATTTTTGTTTATGTGAATCTAAAATTAATACGCAGTACCTCAAAGTAGTACTGTACACACCTGTATACATGTGAACATCAAACTTATTATGATGAAGCCAAAGGGAGAAGGACCCAAATTCAAGTAGAATTTGCAATGGTTTTGTAGTAATGGAATTATTTACCAGAGTCCATGTGTAGGGCACTTTAATAATTGGTCAATACTGCTTTGTAACATTTAAACATTCAACCACTTCATGTACAGGTCTTTCTGACCCATTATGGGTGCAGTGTGAAAGCAACTTCAAGTAGTTATACCATTAAATGCAATGCATTGTGGAAGCAGAGTTCTGTAGCACTGATCAACTTCTGTGGACGTGTAAAGTGACTAGTATGAACACACCGAAATGTGTGTCATCGCCACCACATATGTATCCAACATACCTGTCTGTACAACATACAGTATGGCAACATTACCCTACATTATGCCACATGTGCCATGTTACCTTGAGTTAACTTTTACTGTATATCAGACGATGGTTCTGCCATCACGTGTCCCCTGTCATCACATGTAAACATTCCCCATAGGGTATAGTGCAGGTCCAGGGTCCCAAGTAAACCCTGGTGGGGTCTAGGGAAAAGCTCAGACATTGGTGAAAGCTCCCAAAGCTCTGGAGTTTGTTCAAGCTTTTTGAAAATTTTTGAAGCGCCCTCACGGCGACATATGTCGCCTACAGCATGATGAGGGTTAAAGTAATCAAGTACTGTACATATGCACATACAGACAGTATGCACAAAGTGTGCTGAAAAAACTCACGCAAGTGAAACAACTATCTTTCATTCTCTTTACATTGCAAGATCATCCACTTTTCAAATTTACATTCACTCTTTGGAAGAGCTAGCGTTTAACTACCATCTCAAAATACGAAGTGGAAAGAAATTTTCCCACAAAAAAGAAGGAAAAATATTGAAAAATCTCATTTCACAAATCACACCACTCTTAAAAAAGTTGACAATCCCCAGACTCTTAGGCTAAGAACCCGACATTGAAACTGTTTATTACTGTAAATGTGCACAAACTCTTATATCTCCAAAGATGGACGAAGGGTGGTTGTTGTCATCTGTGTGACTGTAAACAACCATGTAAGGAAACAATATTTAGTCCACCCAAGTATATATGTGAAAAATTGCCAGGGTGAGTGAATTTCAGTGGATGCTTGCCTGACTTAGCAAGTAAGTGTGTTGAACCCCATCAATGCCATGTGGCTACCTACCTTGCAAAACTCCCATTACCACCAGTAGCACAAAGATTCTACATGTTTTTATGTCTAACAAAATTGGCAGCCTGTTACATTTTGCATTTGACACTGTAAATGCTAGGATTTTAGTACTGATTGGTACTGCTATTTTGCAGCATACTTACAAAAAAATATGTGGAAAATTCTCTAAGTAGGATAAACAATGAGCTCAACTGCATGTAATACATGATTCTGAATTTAAATTTATGAATTGCCTTGCAGGCAGATCAAATAGTCTTGTGGGTCAAAGACAGCCGATAATCAAGAAGCTCCCCACCCCTGCTCTAAGGCAGCATGTCAAACTCTGAGGCTGCCGATGCCTCAGCCAAGCTGAAGGAGCTGTGTGCATTCCTTAGCCGCAACACACATTACAATATGAGCACTAAATTATAATCCTGTTGTAATGTGTTAGAAACTCTCAAAATGCATGGCTGCAGCTTCTGCAGCTTGGCTGAGGCAGCTGCAACTCTGAAATGATGCCTGTAAGCAATCAAAATAAACAATAATGGATATATTACTCACTGTAGTAGTGTCTGTACTGTGATGGCCTGGGACCATGGAGATGGTACCCTGTAGGGAACCACTCTCTTGTGTGACATGGTCATTCAAAGGAAGGGAGACTGTCCTGGCTCTCATTGAATAATCCTCTGATTCCTCAGGATTGTTGTTATCGGCAACGGCCACCAGGTGAAACTGTCTCTACAGGTTTGGCAGGGTTGTGATGCATAAATCGTGTTCGTTTAGTAAGTGTCATAGCACCTCTGTGAAGAAGAAACACACAATGTCAGCAGTCAATCAATACAGTAGTTGCCTTCAGACAATGGAATTTTGATCATACAATTCACAAAGACAGCAGTGGCTAATTCATGTCCTCTCTTTTCATCTACAAACAGGTGTACTTTCATGTGACAAAATCATCAGGTTTTCTTACGTTTTGTCTGATCTTGTGGGCAGCAGAGTATATTTGTGGGTGGAATCATGATTATAATCACCTCTACATAGACTTACAAACTTTGGCAAAAAGAGCATCCTTTGTCTTAAAGCTGGACTTTTGTGAAGATGTTATGGAGGAGGCACTGCATAATGTAGTGGGTGGATTTATAGAACTTACAGAAGATAACAATCGCCTAGATATCATTCCCAATGTCAACAATGGCCTTCATCTCATCTCTTCCTATTAACACAAATAATTATGTTTATGGAAGCAACAGCTTCTCATAAACATATTGTGTTTACACAGGATCAGGTCATGTGACAGTTTCTTTGTCCCAGATTATCTGAAGAAGCAGTTCATAATCAGAACTGTCATAAGTACTGTATATTTGCTATCATGTGGACATAATTGTAAAATAGTCAATAAGAGAATGATGGTCTTTGCATTGCAGAATAAGACTTTAAAGATTTTTCAATGTTCAAACGTCTGAATGAATTAGGCCAAGTAATGTGTGCAAACTAAGGTATCTTAAAATATTGGTCAGTAAGTGTGACAGATTTAAAGTTTAAAAATTGCAAAAAAATTCTGAAAAAACCTATGTTTTAAATCTAGCTATTTGTGTAATATTTTTTGTCAGTGAAAAGGGGGTTTACTGGTATGCATAGTGGGATGTGACATGTACTCTTTCTTCTTTTCGTAGGATACGTTAGCTTGAAATGAAACACCACAATTATCTAGGGATTTCCCCCATTATCTACTGCACAAGCAGTGGTTCCTTCGTAGGCCAACTACACAGCCGTGTTTATCGAAAAGTGTTGCAAGCAGTGTGTTCCGTGACCGTATCACAAAGCCAAAGAGAACTACTGTATCACAGCCATAGTACAAGATATAGGAATGTTCCTCCTGCCTATCTTGCTCTATGATCACAGCCGCGTTTATCAAAAACAGCGTAGGCCTAGGCCATCGAAGCAGCATACATTGTTGATGTTACAGTAACTGACAAAGAAATAAACAACTGAAAGTAACTCAGGCCTATTAATTGTTAAGATTTAGCCTTCTTCAGTCAAATAGGATACCGTACACTTTGTGTTGGCCTTACTCTCCGTCGTTGTATACGTGCAGAGACTGTTAGTTAGTGGCCTACTGGGATGTTTTTAAAAACGTCTGCAGCATGGCCGTACCGGCCAGGGGCTAGGTGAGGCCGCCCCCAAATGTCAGAAACCTGACATACTAAATTGGGCAGATATTTTATCTCAGTCAGGCGGAAAATTGGACAGTTAAATTCTATATTCCAAACTCTGGAGTCAGGCAAAAATCACCGCCCTCCCTGAGAAAAACAGCCCCGTACGGTCATGGTCCGCAGCAGTGAGGTTGTCGTGTCGTTACAGCACCCTTTTGGAGGTTTGTAGACTTGAAGTAGCGTTAGAGATTTGTATTGCTATTGTAGATCTTGGCCTATAAAGTAGTGATATTGTTGCAGCCTGGACAAGGAATGCGGCATCTGAGTGATGGAATCATTGAGTTGGATGGGCCTAACTAGGCTACTAGTAATTTCAGGGGCAAGATCGTTTTTCTCAGTGGACCTATCTGAACTCATATTGTGATCAGTTTTTTACTGCAGTCTTGTAGGCCTTCTCTGCACCAGGCATAATGTGTCAGTAACCTTGTAGTCTGAATCTTTGAGTGTGTTCCCACTTGAGTACGAGCAGGCGATCAGATCCGGATCTGACCCCGTGCAGGGGATCAATTTGTAAGTGGGAATGCTCTCGTTCCCCGGATCAGATCTCGAGAGCTTGATTGCCCCTTCGGGGA
>WURT03146647.1:0-11082 GCA_009936505.3 Holothuria glaberrima
ATAACAGAACCATTGTATTAAGGCATTCAAACCTTCAATGGAAAGTTGTCATCGACGTCACTATGACGTCATCATTGTGTTATTTGCAAGTAGATCTGAAATATTTTGTCCAAGACAGTCATAAAAACATTTTCAGGCTTAAATATGCCAACAAAACCTTACATACACTTTTTCGAGATAAAGTAGGGAAAAAGGCAATGAGATAAATTTAACGCGCGCAAGCGCTTCTAAGCGCTAAAGGCGCTTGATGACTGACTGCCGTACAACTTGAAGCGACACTGTGTGAGCTGTAATACGGCAAAGACATTCAAATTGGTGACGTCACAATACAGTTTCCATTACGTGTGTTTGATATTGCATAACTTTCTCTTCCTATGAGATAACGAAATTTACGGCAAAGGTCAGTTGCATACAAAACATAGGGCTTTTATGCTGCGTTTGCTTAAATATAGTAAGCTTATATTATACACTCACTGTATTTTGCTAAACATACTGTTGATAGTTGTTTCGCGGTATAGTTTTGCCGTATTACAAGTGTCATGGCGGCCCCCATGTAGGCTTCATCGGATGTCAAGAAGGCAGCGGCTGTATTATGTTACGACGCAAAAGTTAGGCATCTAGCTCTTCAAAAAGCCGCTAGTTTGGATTTGACCTAATTTTGGCACTATCCATTAATGGATTTTGGTGGATTTTTTCCTGTGTTCATTACACAACTCAACTAATACAAAACTGCATAAAAATCACTTGTAGGAATTTTAGGGTTAAACCCTATATCTACCCGACTAGAGAGGGTCTGAATGCTTGATACAGGGTCGGATCCAGGATTAGGGGGAGGTGGGCAGAGTTCTGCCCAGGATGGTTTGAGTGCCGACAGGACTATCTAAGCGGAGCGCCACCATCAGTTGGCGCGGAGCGTACAAGAATTTTTTTTTTGAATTTACAAACACCCCAGGTGGCCAGCCCTTCCCGAGTGTTTTAAGCTGTACATACACAGCCTTAACATGGGGACCTCATGCCTGAAATTTCTCAATTAATTAAAAAAGAAAAATGAAGAAAAGTTGTAATATATTTTAGATGGATTGAGGTCATACTTTTAGATGGATAGTTGAATTCACACTTAAATAAAGACAAGAATCATAATGAATTATGCATTTCCTTTCATTTATTTAGCATTATAATAGTCCTTTAAGAGGATACACAGCAACGATTGCTAACTTATGGGGCTGTCACGTTTAAACGGTTTAACAAACGATCGGCCGTTTAAACGGTGCCTAATTCAACCAAACATTGGCCAAACACTGTGGTAGGAATAGTTATTTATGCAGTTGTGGACAGGCAGCATGGGCGCAGATCCTGTTGGGGACAGCGGGACGCGTCCCCACCAACTTTTTCAGTGGTGGGGACATCATCTATCGTGTCCCCCACCAATTTGTCTTGACCAAATTTTCTAATTCCCCTGTATTGGACTTTGACGCAATTAGGTCCAGCATTGTGCATATGACATGCTATGAGAGACGAGAATTATCACTATTGATACTGTCTCCGCTGAAGTATCACCAGTTCTCATTTTATTATATTTATCTACAGTTGTTAAATAAAGGACGGAAATCGCATTTACAGCAGTCTATAATTGTTTTCTGGGAGAGGACCCCAGACGCATCGTACAAAAGTCTACTTGGATTATTTGTCCAAACTAAATATCTAAGCCATGAGATCTAAACCTTACTGAGGTTTGGGAGCATCAGTGGGCCTGGGAAGTGTTATTTCCAGCTATCTGGGAGGTATACTTGCCAAAAACTTTCTTGTACGCTACGCGTGATCCCATGGTCGCCCTCCGCTTAGATAGTATCAGGGAACAGACATGCGCCCTCACCATTATCCAAGACAGATCTGTACCCGCCACAGATAGAGTGATAGATAGAATGATAGATTAATAGAAAGAAAAAATATTGCTATAAGCTCATACTATGAGCTAAAAAATTGTGTAACTGCATGTACTAAGTTCGTGAACCGTGTTGGCAAAATGACTCAGAATGTTCTCCGAAGATGCCAAGTTGATACAGACGGTTTGTCGATCTCCGGTGTTAATCGTCTGAGTGCTAGCTCTTTGTGAAATCTAACAATGGGACGTTCATTTCTTCTCTGGTGTCATCTTCGGTCTTCTTCAGAGTGCATTCGGACTCATTGTGCAAGATGGTCACTTTATGCATAGTTAACTTTACTTTGGTAAAATTTAGTCATCAACAGGTAATCACATTCAGTTCGAGATGAAGTTTTGGCCATACAAAACACCTGCAGAAATTCACTCAGGAAGAGTGAAAAGACTGGCTATACACCTCTGCAGCTTTTGAAACTACTGAGTCTCACGGAGACAATTCGTTGGCGCATGTTTTAAGTTATCATTCAAACTGGTGGGGTGGAGGGATGAACGAACCCCTCCTCAATCTGGACACTTTTTGGTCTGAAAATGAATATTTTTAGAAACGTTTGGCCCAGTTTCTTCTAAGGAGATAAAAATGGTTGAGAATGATTTTGGTGGCCAAGGGCAGAGGGGGGTCCGAACCCCCCTCTGGTTCCGCACCTGGGAAGTCATATCATAAATGGGATTGTGCAAACTCTGTAAAATGATTCTACCCCAGCTGTCCTGGAGAAGGGAGTCTAAAGGGAGTGGATCACTTTGTGAGATAGTCTTCAAATGCAATTTGGTGCAATATCGGGTAATTTTTCAGGAAAACTACTGCAATGTATTGTCATCTTTCACATAAGAAACAAATAGCCTAAGCGTTTTTTGTCCTTCATTGAAGGGAGGGGGGGGGGAGAGCAGGGGCGCAGATCGAGTTTCAAATGTGGAGGGAGACACTACTAGTTTGTTCATTTGTTTCATCGCAGTGAAGGTGTATTTATAAAGTGATCGTAAACATTATAGGCTTACAAGGCGAAGGGGGGGGGGCGGGTTTGGGGGCAGCCCCTAGAGAAAAAAGAAAGTCGATTTCAGCCCACTAGCATATTCAGGGCATATTTATGAGCATCAGATGCAGCCACTTACCTGCTAGCCGATTAAATATTGAACGGCCTTTAACTCCCTCAGTCTCTAGAATATGTCAAAACTTCGGCTGGATTTACCTTGATATTTTCTCGAATATTCCACCAAAATGCATCTAAGGTCATTGATTGTTTTCATTATTGTAAGGACATCCCCAAAATTTATAACCAAAGTGGAAGGTTAATATACCGTAACACGGCAAGTGATTGAAATGAAATTGGCATGTTATCACTACATTGTAAAACCCGATGCATGTCTATATAATATGTACATTTACATGTTGAATGTGCGCGGAACTCCTACGCCCATGATTATGACTTATGAAAAGTAAAAGCCTGGCAGCGAGAGGTGTGGGGGGAGGGGGACATTTTGTATTACGTCTCCCCGGACCAAAAAGTGGAGGGGATATGTCCCCCTGTCCCCCAGGATCGACGCCCATGGGAGAGAGCATACTCCACCACATTTTTGACTGGAGGAGCTAGGGCTTCAGCCCTTGGCCTTCCCTTCCCTGCTTTCTACACCTTTAAGAGGATGGTACACATTTGACTGGCATGTATGAGTGCTCACCTTCAAATAGACCTTACGTAAAGGCTGTCTCCAAAATTATGAGTCAGAATAATACAACACCAGGTGAGCGACCAATGGGCGATAGCTGGAAAAACTTTAATATTATATTGTATATGGTACATCTTTGGGGTTCTGCGAAAGGAAACTATGACTATCGGTCGAAGGGGGTAACCCTGTGAGGCAGAAGCAGAAGAGATCGCTTATCTACTCCAGAGCACTACCAGTGGCAGAGCATCCATATAGTCAGGGGGACATTCACCCCCTCCTCCGATGGACTCAAATCTTCTGTCGGCCCCCTTTTAAGTTTAACAGTATTGAGACATAAGGTATCTACAATACCTACTTCAAAGCAGCACCCCTACAAGTCAATCTCCCCCAATCTGACCGAATTCATGAGCTCCGCCACTGTACACTGCATTGGTGACAATTTCTTACACACACGATTACCTTTCCCTCTGTGGAGAAGTACTAGATTAAGTTGGTTGAAAGGGAAAGACAGGGTGGGACCAAGAGAAGTATAAGTAGCACTGCCACTGCTTCTTTACGATATTAAGAACAAAGACACTAGGCAGAAGCTGATATCCGAACTGGCACACACAAAACCCTTTACAAAACTGGGATTTCCGAACAAAAAATTGGAAAATTGCTCTAGACCATGGAAAAGTAGGAAGGTATGATGTAAAACAAGAGTGGAAAATTGACTGATGAGTTTCTTTCTCCAAAACCTTTAAAAATATGATGCAATGTGATACAATTGATGACATTTACCAACAATGAGTGTACCAAGAAAAATTTTTATGAAGTTTTTGTAATAAGTAAGATATCTCTTATGCAATTTTCAATCAATTGTAGACTCTGGTTTGATTGGGAAACCCCTCCCCTTTTCCATGTTGGCATGACAGTTAAAGAAGGTGTCTTGGCGCCATCATATTTTTCACCTTGGAGCAGTATTTGAGGAGTTGATAGTGCTGCAGGCAATATAGCCTTTGGTGTTTGGAACATTTATTTAAAATACACAGCTCTTCCCTGTGTGTGGCCAAACTATGCTAAGCAGGTGTGGCGAATCAAAAGAAATTTAATTAAGTTTTCAAGAGATATTGTGAGGTATTGTACAATTAATTTGGCAGAAGACATCTATATCATTACGAAACTTAGACCTTATGGTCAATTCACTAGCTATGAAATGACAACTGTCATGTGGTACCTTCACATCAGCAAAACACAAGAAACGAAAGAAAACAAGTCACTGCACTATGTGTAGTACGATTAAGTATTCTTTTTGTAATTCCAAGAAGTTAGCATCATCCAAGAACTTCAAACAGGATCTTTTCAACGAAATAGAATGTATTACTAAATAGAATGCATTACTGGATAGAATTCATTACATGTTTCTTTAACAGTAATCTGACTGAAAAAGGTACTTACTGGAAATATGTTGATGTTTTTTGGTGCATACCAAGGACGTCCATTTGTATCACTACAGGAGCCAATCATCAAGAAAAATATCGAAAAATGAACACTCAATTGTGTTTGGCAGTACAAACAATTATATTACAATAGGTAAAAATATTTTCATTCATCCTTCAAGACTAGCTAATTCTTAGAGTAGGAATCTTTTATAGGCGTTCAAGAGCTTACCATTTCGGCAGAGGACCAACCCAAAGAAAGGTTAAGTTTATTTTGCTATTACTTTCCCTGTTCTTTTCTTTTTACATCCCTACTTTTCTGCATTTTTGACCAAAGAGGGTAACATAGGCATCAATCTTCAAGATAAGAAGTGGTGGCAGCATTTGGCCTCCTCATTAGCCAAAATTGTCGCAAGAATAACACTGACAAGGTTGAAAAATGGCAAATGTAGTAAAAATAGCCCTCCTCTGCTGCCATGAAATTTTGTCAACAAGAACATAAACAGCTCCTGTGGACCCTACAAACCCCCCGAAAACTTTTAAGGGGGCACCATTTCCCCCTTAAACATTTGACAAGAGCCTCTGACCCTACAAATTTGAACCCTAGGACTAAAGCAACAGCAACTCAGATTCTATCTCTCCAGAATTAGACATACACATATACAAGTGTAAGACAGGACTTTCATAAATTTGAAGGTAAGTAGCTTGGATCAACAGCAATAAGCACATAGTGCATCATGCAAGACAAAATTGTAATAAATCCATGATTAGCATCCACACAGTGGACAAATACGTACACACCATAGACACACCTGGTTCCTTACGAAGGGATTTTGCTGATGTCATGTGATCACTCTTTGGTTTTGCAACGCAGTCATCCTTTGTGTCACAAAAGTATCCATGGTTACAGGATGCGCATGTGCTGTGAATTCCCTTACTGCGCATATGATTTGCCTTTCAGTGCCTGGCAATTCCAATCCTGTGACATCACCTAAAATTGTTCTATACAGCCTTACAGCAAGCTCATGCACAACAGCAAGTACACATCAGTACAGCTGTAAATTGCCTGGAGACAGGGATTTAGCTACCTATATCAATGGCTGTTGGCAGAGTCTAACCTTATTCACCTATTAATAAATTACTGGACTACTGGTCAGGCTATTTGACTTTCAATATCAGGCTAATGAAATCAAAACCAACATCTCACTTCTAGCTATTTCAATAAATGAGCAGGTTACATGTACAAAGATAAAATGATGGGTTCCTGGCAGCTTTTATTTGAACTTATAAATGGTTCACTGTGGCAAATTACACACCTTCATTGGGCCTACCCATAGAAGGTTCACAACACTCAATAATTTATATGTATGAAAATTAAAAGCAACTTAGGTGGAACCAAACTCTTCCATCCACTTTTTGTATTTCTCAAGGTCCTCTTTGCCGACAGATTTGGACACTTTCTTCAATGCTTCAGTAAAGTCAGCCATGGTAGAAGGCAGATTCAGTTCAGATTCAGGAATGTTTCGGATCTCGTCTGGTCTCAGGCCCTGGATACGACGTCTCATAGCCATCATGGAAGCATCTCTGCAAAAGTGAACAGCACACTTCAATGGCACTGTTTGTTAAGGGGAGTATTTTTTCTCAAAAAAGTTACCAGCTAAATCAATACTGAAAAGCAGTTCCCCAACATGTTTAAGGTTTGAAGATCAGAAAGCCAGTTGGCTCATCATGAACCCTATACCAGTGAGTGAGCGTGGATTAACATCGGTGAGATTTGCCTTGTCTTTTCCACTAGTGCTCAGAGGTTAACGAGGCAGGCATGTACTCAATCAGCCCAATCCTGCTCCCGGGACCACCATTTAACGTCCCCATCTGATGATGTGATTGCATCCCCAGTCTACAGCCCCTTTCCTAAAGGCTGGGAGGGGTGGAGGTTCCTTACCAGTATTAGCACTAAGGATTTGAACCCTATACCACTGAGTGAGCATAGATGAACACTGGTGAGATTTGCCTTCTTTTTTCCACTAGTGCTCAGAGGTTAAGACAGGCATGTACTCATTGCTCCCAATCCTGCTCCAAGGACCACCATTTAACATCCCCATCCTACAGCGTGAGTATATTCCCAGTCTTTTACCCACTTTCCTAAAGGCTGGGAGGGGTGGAGGTTGCTAACCAGTGTTAGCACTAAGGATTTGAATGGGGTGGGGGGAGCTGCGGGAATTTTGCAATCTCGCAACTTAATGCGAACCCTGTTCCTTACTCTGCACCACTGCTCAACAGCTGAACCTAGCAAAGCTCACGACTTCCTGAATCGGACAACTTCCTGAAATGGACAATCATGTGTGAGATGTGTGTTTCAATATGTAAGGAAGGGAGCGTGTTTCCTTAACTTTAAACATGATGTCAAATAGCAATAAGAAGTAATACAACTTCTAAAGACCTCACCTGCATACATTGGTGATATCTGCCCCAGAATATCCTTCCAACTTCTCAGCAATGCTCTTTAAATCTACATCATCTGCCAAAGGAACTTCCTTCAGGTTGATGCGTAGTAAAGCCTCCCGACCTTCCTCTGCAAAAAAAAATTGATGACAGAAAGACAATGAAATGAGTCCATATGGAGGAATGTTGATTTTAAGACAAGCAAAACGTTGTTTTCACAAAGAATTGACCGGGACAAGTATCATCTTTTATGTATAAATACTTTCATGGCACATTCTTCTAACTAGCCCTACTCAAAGAAGTTCAACTCATTAACAGATATTATGTTTCCATTACATAAATGTTTAAGTGACAAAAAGGTCAACTAACTGATCAGTGTTTTTCTTAGGTCTGACAGCATGTAAGTGAAAAGACAGACAATAGCCTGTGATGTACAGTTTTCACACTTCTTTGACATTAAAGAAGCTTTTTAAGTTGTTTTGCTATTTTTGAAGTATTTTCCCCAGCTCATTGTAATGTCCTTATATTACAACTACCACAGGTCTGACATTTACAAATGATTCCCGCATAAAATGTGCTAATTAGCAAATATTTAAAGTTTTCATAAAATTTTGATTTTATTTAGACTGACACTTTCATCTGTTAAAATACTAATAATATACAGTCCCCCAAAGACAAGGATTCAAAATGAACCAATCGGTGAGGGTATCTATGAAACAATGTTTATGCATGCCCCTCACTTACACAAACTTATTTATTGTGAAGTTTCAGTAAGTGTGAAGGTAATACAGACAAATGCACAAATTAATGTATACTGAATACTGAATACATATACTTATGATAACAACCACATAACAAGTACTTAGCCTTGCCCAGGCCTAGACTCAAACGACAAAGTGAATGTGTGAAATCATAATAGTCTCAGTATAAGACAGGGTCTCAACCAGCATGCATCAACACTGGTAGAGCTTTTACATAATGGATTGTGTGTAACTGATCACCAAATCTGTGGCTAGCAAAGAGAAGAAAAGGTGTCAAGCATGATATGCAGGCCTACCTATGGTGATCTTCATCCTTTTATGACTATGCAACTCCTTGCAGTAACTTCCTAACACTTGACTGACTTAAACTCATAATCTGTACTTGTAATGTACCTAACGATGCCACATGCACAGTATTATTCAGGCAACAGCATACATGAAGATACAGATACACACTGTAACAGGCCACCCAGCTGTTCAAGCTCATGCAGGACATTTCTCTAAGTCTGCATGTTTACTGTAGGCCTGTACCTCATAATTCCAGTAAACTGACATTTGGTAAACATTCATATCAGGTCGGACCACTCTTTGCATCCTCTGCGGACAAATGTGCGTAAAAACAGAGCTTAAATTTGTGGATTTATTTTATTTTTGTTAACTGTTTTAAGTGGTTATTTCATGTATTTATTATGATATTGTATTGTTATGGCTTTGTAGTCCTTAAGTGGCTGCTGAAAATGTAACTAAAACTCAAAAGCCTGCTTTAAAAGGTCAATGCTATTCCTTATTTTATGCATTCTTCCCAAATTTCCTGATGACATTCACTCACAAAGGACACTTTAAACAAAACATACTAGTCAATTTTCTCACAGGGTGCAAGATGTGATAAAAGCAGAAAGAGCCTACAAACTGCACCAAACAGATTTTGACAATCCCCCAGTGAGGGATTTCCAAACATATCACACTATAGGAAGGAAAATCAAGTCTTAGCTCAATGACATGGGGTTTAGACTTCATGATTTGCATGAGAAACTTCAGAAACAAACAAAGAAACAAACAAAACCAATTAACAGATTACCATTAACTTCTTGCCAGTAGAATACTGTTCAAATCTGCACCTTGTATACAAAAAAAAAAAAAAAAGAAACTCTTAGAGCTTAAGTCATGTGGCTTACGTTCAGGTAAGGGAATGTAGATCCTCTTCTCTAGACGTCTTCTCAAGGCCTCATCTATGTCCCAAGGGAAATTGGTAGCTGCAAGAACCATTACACTTTTAGTGCTTCCATCATCATTAGCATTGTCACTCACTGCCTCTGACACACCTGAAATCCAGCAAAAAATATCATTAGTCAATATATGCTGCAAGAATGCTGCTGTATCATTTATGAGAAAGCAGCTTCTAGTAAAATCATCTTAACTATTGATCTGCCAGAAAGGTTACAAGCAACACTTTGCTTATACAATTGACTTCAAATGTCCTAAAATGAGCCTACACCCAGATGACTACCACCCATACCTGGCTTTAACTGGACAATTTTGTTTCCCAAAAGTACTGTATCCCCACAATGTGGGTGAAGAATAAAATTTTCTATTCAGTCAAACTGTTGCTCAAATTGATTTAAATTGTCAACCTATTTTTACTATTGTCAAACTCAGCCATGAAGTTGAGTATCATGACTACTGAGGAACAGCTTTTTCAAGCGTATCTCCCAGGAACATTCCCTATTGATCTGTCGCAGTATGTTTTTCATTACCATTTAGGGTCTGTATCAGGAGAAAAGTTTTAGTACCATACTAAATTGCATGTATCTTCAAAGTTTCTGTGATACAGGAAAACTTAAGATGCTCCTATATCTATATCTTTCAACCTCTGTCTAAAAGTTTCACTTCTTCCATAAAATAAGACATTGACTTTGAAAGTTTTTGAATAATGACTTCCTACCATGTGTTACAAAATTTCAGCCACTGAAACTTCAATCTTATCCATTAAACATCCCTCCCTTCAGCCATCATAGAGACTTTCCCCAACAGCCCCCTCCGTTTCCCCACACAACTCTTAATATTTCCACAAAGCCTGCAAATCCAGTACAATGACCAACATTTCAGGGTCAATGAGAGCATGCAAAACAAATCTGATTTTGTGATATTTTATGTGATCTGAAAAGGGTCAAAAGTGAAATTGTCTACAGAAGGAGTCCTCTTCTGCTTTAACCTCTGCACTTCATGACCAGGAGAATGAATGTTGACTCCCTAATCTGATAAAAAGAGAAAAGAATTTCATTTCCCACAAATTCTAGCTTAAGTCCTGATCTCTGCTTTTGAAAGGAAAGTCAAGAAGAGAGAAAGGTCAAATCCTTCCCAAATCCTGTCAAAATCCCTGATCTTTGCTTTCCACAAAAAATCAAAAAGAGGGATAGATTTTATTCTCCCCAAACTCTAGCTTTAATAAACCCTTGTCTCTCCCTTGTACAGAAATGTCAAAAGGAGAAATGATTTAATTCTCCCAAAACCAGTCCTGTTTCTCACCATCCATCTGGACAAGCAATTCTGATTTGATGCGACGACTTGCTTCATGTTCTGTGGAGCTTCCTCTTTTGCTACAGATAGAGTCAATCTCATCAATAAAGATAGTACTTGGTGCATAGAAGCGGGCCTACCAAGAAAACAGAATATGTACCACTTTTCAATTCAATAGGATTCAAATGTAAAGAGTTAAACATGTCAACAAATTAGGGCTGACATGTTTAAATATTTAAACTAGAGCACCAATGGTGCTGAAGCTCAATCCTGCAACCAGGGTCCCTTGACTTTAGTGTTTATTAGTACAAGCATCACATGACTTTAAATGACCTCACTGACTTAT
>WURT03146658.1:0-11082 GCA_009936505.3 Holothuria glaberrima
ACCTCTGGTGACCGCAAACGACCTTTGACCTCCACCAAAAACAATAGGGATCATCTACTCAATAAGGGCAATCTACAGTACATGCCAAATATGAGATAACTCGGAGCTACCCTTCTAGAGATATTGTGTTTACAAGCAGGCGTCACATACGCACATACGCACATACGCACACACACGACATCACCATCGCATAGATTCCTTGCCTGCCTTCGGCAAGGAATCAATGACAATGAGGAGGCACACCCCTCACGCTGAAATCATTAAACTGTTTGTTGCCAACAGCCATGCAAATGTTTAAAATTGTAACCTTTTGTCATTATTCGGTCCCGCTACATATCATTTCATTTAAAGTCAGCAAATGATTTCTTTACAACTCAGAGGTGTCAGAATGATTTTTTAAGTGGTACGGCCAAAACTGGGGTCTGGGGGTAACTAATATGGGGGAGGGGTCTTTGAGAAAATTTTGAATTATTACATGTCCTTAGATGCATTCTGATGCTTTATTTGTCAACTTTTGAAGTAACTCACTAGATTGCGCTATCATAGTAACACTATAAGCTAGTATCGGAGAATGGGAGAATAGTTGTTTTAATCTTCACTTTTCTATTTTTTTTTTTGGTATTATTACTTTTTATTTAGTATTTGCTGAAAAGTTGTACGGCAGATGCCATACCTGCCATAGTGGTTCCAACGCCTGTTACAACTTTTCAAACATGTTTCTTAATCACAGAAAAATTTGCTACAAAATGTGGGAAATGTATACAGAGTAGGCTTGAACAATGTCTCCAGCAGATGAAGTATTAAAATCAAGGGGGCACAATTGCTGTACATTATTAAACATTTGTGGCCAGTCCTTTTACTGAAAATCCTGATTAAAGTTTGGTCATTGGCAGACACAAACCTCACTTCAAAGCATGTATAAACAGTGACCTTTGTCTCAGGATTACTTGGAAAAGAAAGGCCAGCTCATCGTTAGAAGGGTTTAGTCAACAGGGACTTAACAATAGGAACAAAGAGACCTTTCAACCAAACAGTGGTGCCTGAAAAAAGTTAAATCATTAATACTGTCTGTCAGGTTTGGACATCGTATCTTCTGACGAACACCTCCCTGGTTGAAATAGAGATGGTAACTATGTGTACAGCCCATAATCAATACCCCATTAATGAAAATGGCAGCACTGAGCAGACATTCACAAAAGGACACAACTTAACTTTTTTGCAACACTGCAGCCTGCATAAAGCCTTTTGTACTGTATGACTCACTTGTTACAAAATTACAGATACAGTACCATCAAACTCGGATCAATTTTCCAGCCATTTTAAAGTTTGACTGATATGTTTTGGTATTACCCTTCTTATTTTAAAACTGGATTTTGTTTCATCAAAGAACATGCAATTGAATACTAAGAACCAAACATCATGGTCACCCTAGTCAGGACTAGTGTCGGCATAATTGAGGGAATTTTGGGGGAAATTCCTCTGATATTTTGATTATGCCTACTCCCCAACCCACTAAGAAAAAAAAAGTAAAAATAATTTCACAGGTGCTTCTTAAAAACCAAAGCTCTCAGGATGTACCATTCAAACTGCTTTTCCAAATGCAGGTTCTCCACCCCACCCCTCTAAAAGTTACTGACCACAAGCCATATTAATCATCACCCTTACCCCTACTTCAGATCAATTTTAACAGCACTAACAAGTAACAAAGCTTTCCTTCACAGAGACAGAAGAAATAAGACTCTAGAGAGGGAAGTAAAGATAACATGCAGTTTTCTTTTTTCAGTTGCAATCTGGGATTCTTTTCTTGATTCAAACTTCTGTCCAAAGAAAATTAAACAAAAGTATTCTGGTATCTTACTCATGCAGAGCCAAAGTTTCTCTATGGGTTAGCTTACCTTTATTACGCAATGAGATGCCACAGTCACGACAATTGAAGCAACCCTCGTGCATTGGCAATCCCATAACTCTTACAAAACGCCCTCTGCGGGGTAGAAATAATCAAATCTTTTACACCACTTTGCATCAAGGTAGTCATCTTCATCTACCATCCCATAAAGATGGGTTTGGAATATAATTATAAGATCACTATCCCAAAAATGGTAAAAACCTTTCAATGGTTGGCTTAACTCTTCTTACTGAAAGGAAATATCAGCAACTGAAAGAGTGGAAACCTGTGCTCTATAAATCTGAAGTATTATTACTTACTAATTTCCAGGCTAGTATGTTAAACCTTCAGTGAGAGCCAGTCACTCACTGAGCTCTCAATTTAAACTCTATGTAGAATTGATTGTCATGAAACATACTTTTCTTACTGCTCTTTATAGTTAAAGGAACACTGCAACCATCAGCTTAGCCAGAAGTCACAAAATTTTGCAGCAAAATATGCGACCTGCACTAGATGACATATGAGCAGCCAACTAGCTCACAGACCATCAGTTGTCTGTTTCTATTTTAAATATTATATTTTTATATTTATCCTATCCCACTGAGCAGAAACAATACACATGACCTAAGAGTCTACACTAGGATTAGAATGTGTAGGTACACTGCATTGTTGCAAAAACCAGGAAGGACACAGAAAAAAAAATCAGAATGCACGGAAAGGGTTCTAATTTACTGAAAATTTGGATTATTACTACTCTCAAGGATCAACAAAACACCTTCTCCAGCATAATGCAGTATTAAACAGTCCTACAGACTGCACACACTACACAATCAGATGAACAGTAGGATGCAAAAGCCTAACTGGGAATCCACTAAGGAGAGTTGTAAGCAAGGAATGAGTGCCTAAATGTGTCAACTTGAAGGATATTAGATGGCAGGACTATAGAGCAATAAAATGTACCCTGCCATGCGAAATGTCTAACTAAAACAGTTTGCAGTCCCAGCTAGTTTGAACAAATGTAGTCTTCCCTGGGAAGTATTTAGAGTTATGATGTATACAGCCCAAAGATACCTGTAACTGCTTGAGCATTAAATTGTTCTATCAAGAGTCGATCACCTTTAATTAAAATGACTGACATTTGTACAACAAACCCATACACAAACACACTCAAAAACAACCATGACTTCTTAAATCCCTCTTTTATTTACTGAAATCGAAGAGAGCTCAAGAGGGAAGGCTGTTCCTCACAAGCAAAATCAACTATCCTTATGACACCATACCATTCACACCAGTTAAAAGTGTATTACCAACATCACAGAACACTAGTTTGATAGACATTTGTACTGGCTTTCAAGTTCAGCTGGCATATCCCTGCTATTGTAGCAGAAAGGAATTTGAACCTTATGACAAGATGGCCATACCAGCAAAACTTTGACTGTGATCCTACATCTTCAAAGGAGGAACATGAAAGGACATAATAGAAGGAAGTACATTTACCAACCACTGCTTGAAAATATTTTGCCAATTAGTCACAATAGAATGCTGACTCTTTGATCTATGCTCCATCCGTGAAAAGATGATCACTATGTCAGTTATATTATCATGTAGTTATTCTGAATAATATCCTCAAATACATTCCATTGACCTTTGTAATGAGTTATCTTTCATCACATTTAAAAAACTCCTTCTTGTAGACATGTGCAGTGTAGGGCAGGGATGTGCTGTACCATTATCCGAAACATTGTGGTAAATTCTCAAATGAACTACATTTAAAGTACTATTTCAGTTATTGAAAGGTTAATAGCATGGACATGTCTGGTCAAAATAAATTGCAATATTTTTCCAGGAATAGAGAAGCAGGGTTAATTTTGTACTCTGTTATATCCAAACAAATTATTCAAAAGGAATGAATTTCTAAAGACTTTTATATACACTAATCTCAGTTAAACTCAATTCTCCCAGCCTCTCTATTTTAAACTAAAGCAGGCTGATGGTTATGTCATAGTAAATGAGATCTTTAGCCATGGATTTCAGTAAAAAATATTCCACACCATACTTTTTAGGATATGGTTTTTTAACATCCAAAAATTTGCATATTCATGAATTGTTAAAGGAAACTGATGTTTCAACTTAGGTTTATAGGACTGAAACCTACATTACAGCCTTTGAAAAAAAATCCTGTTTTGTACAAAAAAGACTACTTAAATCAATTTTATAAAAGTGAGATTCCTCTTTAATCAAAATCTAGAGTCAAATTGAGAACAAACTAGGCAGCCATTTTCTGGGTATAAAAAAAATCATATCAGTTACTCTACTAAATGAATCCTTTCATTTCTTCAATAAAAATTCACAGTATTTTATTCTTTTGGATGTATTTCAACTTTCTGACAAGTCAAGCAGTGAGTCATACCATACAATAATGATTGACAAAATGGTGAAACAAGACTAAACTCTGTACAAATATATATTACAGTTGTGACAAATCACAAAATGAAAAACAAATTTTATATATATATATAGGCAATGGTACACAGTGGTAAATGGCAGTCACTCTACAACAGAACTCCTCAGAGAGTAATGTTTACAGATACAAGTTTACATGTAGCAACATGTAAGAACATGAATAAGATCCATACAGTTGTATGCTATATCATGATTATTTCTCAATGTTTGCTAGGCCCAGGCTACTGCTACTCAAAACAGCATAAAAATGCATCATAACACTGCAGCTAAATGAGTAAATGAAGTCAAAACAATTCTTGCAGGTCAAAGGTTACAATACTTACATGATGTTTGATTCACAAACAGCACAGTTTGGGAGGTCACTGACTTGCTGGCTTGGTGGTGGGGGTGGCCTGCTGGATGAAGGAGGCTTCACGCTGCGCATTCCAACTGGGCGAGTGCTTACTGGGGAGGCTTGGTGAGCAACTTTTGTGAAGAAAAATTAGAGAATTAAGTCAGCATCACTGTTGAGGACATTTGAAGTAAGTGAAGCATGGTGGATGTCAAACCGAAAAAATATGTGGAGAATCTCCATTGATGCCACTGGCAGTCATGCTCATCATCATGAATACGAGTAAGCATTACATTTCCCACTATGAGGCACTTTTTGAATTTTTACATATCTGTTCAAATTTCTGTCTTCCCACTTCCTTTAACAACTACATCCTTTTCTCTAGAACCCCCTATTTCCCTATTGGCCCTTCATTTTCTCAATGCAGACTAATCACTACCACTATATTTCAATCCTTCAACCAACTAATGTAAACCCACAGAGGGGTATGGCCAATTCAAAGAAAAGCACCTACTTTATGAGTGTTTGGCACCAAAAATTTAAGAAGGAATCAGATGAACAGGAAACAAAATTAAACAATCCCAAGAACTACTTCCCAATTCCCTCTCCATCTATTATCAATCTCTCTTAGAAACTTTAACCCCTTCTCTAAGTCCCATCTACCACCACCCCTTCCTTTGCCTTAAAGAAGTCGCAAACATTTTTCACTATCTTATTTAAGCAAAGCAACTATACACAATGAGATAGCATTGTAAATTGAATGTGCAGGAAAATAGGTAACCAAAACTTATCTAAAATTCTATAATTAAAAACTTTAAATACTGAAAACAAAAACTTCTTTCTATAGACTATAAACACCTTGTCCCACACACCCCTTCCATTCATATATGCCATAATTCATGCAGTACACTCTAAAGAACTAGTTTCCACTATAATCAAACTCCCAAACAAATCGCTGCATTTATTTTAAACACCCTCATTATTTTTGTAGTCAACAGATGGTCAAAATACAATCATCTCATTTTCCAAAACTTATGCAAGAAAAGGTTTAGTTAAACACATTCACATCTCTCAAAATCCAAGTTTCTCTAGGTTGTCCGTTAAGCTGAACACACAGGGATGACAGAAACACGAAACGAGAGACAGAAACACGTTTTTGCGCTGGCGTCCGTGTGCATTGGACGAAAACCAAAATTAGCATTTTCATCCGAAATACATGTTTAGCTAAACACTTGTTTCGTGAATCAAGCAGTGCCTGTTTCGCGAAACATTCGAAAACAAACATGTTTTCTGTCTCGTGTTTCGCATTTTCTGTCGTCCGTGTGCGTTCGGCTTTAATAAACGTTGCTTTATCTTGTAACAAGGATACCTTAAAATTTTAAACATGCTCATATCATATTTCAGTTGCATACAAATTTTAGTTAGAATTTTGAGGCTGATAATAAATTTTGGGATGGAACAGTGTGAAATTCAGCCATTGTGCTTTGTGCTAATATGTTCTGCATTTTCAATATAAATCATTTGAATGCCAGGCTGTTGACGTCATGTGCATGCTCTTTAACAAACAGCTATGAGCAAATGCAATTTAAGTGTAAGTAAGTGATGAGCACAATAGCCAATGTTTGATTCCAGCAGAAAAATCTATCTCAAGAGAACAGTTCACTGTTTCACAAGAAATGCTAATTAAAAATCTCCATCATTAAATTTTTTTATTATTGTCATGCAATAAATATATGTAGATAAAAATCTGCTGGTACATGATTGCAGCATTGCATTTTATAGTTCTGATTGGTTTCCTGTAGAGCCATTAAACACAATCCTAATGAGCAAGCATTATAGCAGCTCCTACAAAAGGCAAGACACCAGCCCCCTTCCCCCACACCACACCACCCCATTCCTTCGAGATAAACTTGTTGAGGAGGGCTTGCTTCCTGGTCTTGGAATGGAGCCAGGGTGCAGTCCTCCCTCTCCCCTTCCCCCTCAGCCCTCCCCCTCCTCCCCCTCCCTTTCATTCAATTGCAGGAAGATGAATATTAGTACAGAAAAATGCCAAATTTAACAGCAACACGGAAGCACTTCCAGCATACCTTTTCTTGGCAAAGTCCACTGTTAACTCATTGGTGTGTCACACACACCTTTTAATATTCTTCACGATCATAAACTTTGCCCTTCTTATTCAAACCACACATTGTTTAATAGGCTTATTGCACCTTCCAAAAGTAGGGTGAGGTCATTTGTTATGAAGCAGTGTTCTCTTGGCTTTTCATTATCAATTCAATCAAAACTGTGCTTTGCAAGGATTTTGGAAATCTAGTTCATGTACTGCAATTACTAACCTGAGCCGGCAAAGGCGAAATCTATGTTTATGTTTTGCATTCATAGACAAGTCTTTGTTGTCCATTCAGATGCAGATGCTGTGCATTTATACATACATCTCAGTTGTGTTGTGTATTAATACACAAGCCCATGTTTTGCATCCAGGCACAAGTCTATGTTGTGTATTTAAACACAAGTCTAGGTTGTGCATTTACCCACAGTTCCTAACACAACCAAGCCTCAGACAATGCCTGCCAGTTCACTGAGTCACAATGGAATGTCAACGATATGTACATAACATCACCGGTACATGACAATAAAAAGTTTTGTGACATCTTTAAAATGACAATCAAATGACAATGGTTCACAAATATGTAGTTAAACCAACACTGTTAAAGTTGTGTGTCGCAGCACCCATGGGTATGATTTGACAGACTTTCCAATAAATGATGGTATTTTTCATGCTTAGAGAGTCACCTGATTGATAATTCTTCAACTTTGTGAGTCATCTGATTGATAATTCTCCAACTTTGTCTTGATGTTAATCAAGTTACGTTGAAAGGGACTTACTTATCACAGAGCTGATTATCTGAAAAAATTGTAAAATGTCACCAAATCTTCCCGAGAAATAGACTTTGCCTAAACTCTTGGGGAGAAGGGAAGCTGCAGTCATCCATCCCCTTAGCTTGTGCACCCCTATGATTTTAACCACTTTCAGTCCATATAAACAAATGTCACAAAGAGTAACTGTAGGCCTACATCATTACACATTATTGTAGCATTGGTATATACCAGGGGTTTCAACCTAGAGTTTACATACCCCTGAGAGTATGATGGTCTTTGCAGGGGGTACATGAACCTCTTTGTAGAGAATGCTCTATTTTGTTGGAAAAGGAGAGGACCTCAGGTGATCAGCAACACCAACACGTGATATTCTTTTCCATAGCTACTGTACATGATGTGCTATATCTTAGGCATCATGTCAAACCATAAGGCTGCAGCTGCCTCAGCCAAGCTGCAGCAGCCACAGCCATGCTTTGGTCCCACACACTTAACAATACCAAGATCCATTTAAATCTGCTATTGTAATGGGCATCAAAACAAAACATGGCTGCAGCTGCAGCAGCTTAACTGAGGCAGCTTCAGCATAAACTATTTTGTCATGGTGCTTTACATCACAGTCAAAGTTCTAATCATAAAAGGCATACTTCTCACCTGACAAAGTTGTATACCAAGTTACAATAAAATCGAGGCAAAGCTGTATTACACTTGTGAAAAGACCCATGTTTGCCCCTGCCTGGGGGTGCACACCATGGGTTTATGTAAACTCAAGGGGTACACTGATGAGAAAAGATTGAAAATGCCTGGTATATACCAAATCTCCCCTTATTCTTAAAGTTGAAGTTTCTCAAAGACAGAAAAAATTGTTTGTAGATATTACCATGCTGCAAATCAAAGCAATATCAATTAAGTATTGAAGGACAATTAAAAAACTTTTTAAAAAACTTAATTACACTGCCTAGTTGTTGCTCTTTTCCAGCCTGTTGAAACTTTCTGACCCCAAAATCAACATTTTAATTTCACACATGACAATGACTCACTTTTCTATTTCGACCAACACTTCAATAGATAAATTTCTCTCTTTTTCAGTCATGGTCAACTTTTGCTGACCCTAACATTTCAATAAATTACAACAGAAATCACAGTCACCATGCATACCCTGCTTGAGTACAATAGAAAAGCCTTACAATGACCATACTCTTCAAATGACTTAATCAATCTCATTCAATTTCTAAGTAAGAAAAAAATGAATATTGCTTATGTGCATCAAATTCTTCATTCCTTCTTGATATCAAGTTTAATATGTAAGCTTTATTGTAACTTTGACCATGATTTAACAAAAACTTAAAAAGAAGCATAAAAGATTCATTTTGCATGATTT
This sequence comes from Holothuria glaberrima, assembly GCA_009936505.3. Taxonomy (NCBI): domain Eukaryota; kingdom Metazoa; phylum Echinodermata; class Holothuroidea; order Aspidochirotida; family Holothuriidae; genus Holothuria; species Holothuria glaberrima. The sequence goes on from WURT03146658.1 coordinate 8,938, forward strand.
TAATCCAAATAAATACTAATGTCCAAACAATAAACCTGTCAATTCAAGGGAGCAGGTTTCTTCATTTCCTTTTCCTCTTCTGTTTTTCCTCAGGGTCCCCTCCCATTCTTTCTTTCTTTCTTTCTTTCTTCTCTTTTTATTTATTTTTTGTTCATTCAGAAACTTGAAAAATATCCAAAGCCCTACATAAAACTTTTGAAGTCCCTCTTTTCATTGTATTCCTTTCTCTTCCACTCCCCTCGCCCTTTTTTTCTTTTGGGTGCATTTTTATGCACTTTTTTCAGAGATGGTTCAGGCTGGTGCAGTTGTTAATTAAACACAGTCAAAAAAGGATGAACATTAGATGTTGTGAGTTAGATCATGCAATGAAAACAGAAAATCAAAGAAAGCCATGCCAGAGCTTACCACTTAATGACCATGACATACTGTACTGTAAATGTTTAGTCAAGTACTAGTGACAACAGTACACATCTACGATGTACACGATAGTTACCTTTCTACCAATAATGGTTTATCAGACAGTACTAAATACTAATACACAAAGAAAAGAGCACTTTCCATGAAACTTTCATTTAACCCAAATAAAATGAAATTCCCTCCAAGTACCTCAAGGTTTTTATGATGTTAAAAATTGCTTTCTCATACATACATCTTTTCTTTTTCCTTTTTTCTTTCTTTTTTGGCTTAATATCTTCATCATTATTTCCCTAGGTATAGAGAAATGTTCACAGTATCTTCCTTTGCATTTCAAGACTATGAACTGCTATAGAGGTCATAGAACAATTTAAAGGGCATGGCTAGATTATTAATTTTTTTATTTTTTATACGGATACTTTCTTTCAAATCTCTTCCCCATAACACATAAGAATGCACCGAGTGTAATGTACTCTCATGAAAGAACTGAAGTACCAACTTCACATGACAAGAAAAAATAACAAATTTTTGTAAGATTTACAGAAAGCCAAATTTATCATTTCCCATAGGTACTATGAATGTGTCTGCAAGACATAAAATTAAATTATGTTATGTATTTCTGAAAGCTGCATTCATAGAGGTCTGAAACCAGTTTTAAGGCCATAATTTAATATTGCCCTCTGGTCCCTAAGTTGCAAGTTTCACACGCTCTGAAACCCACATACACCCTTTCAAATACATTCTGATTTAATGTTTACATAGCACAAGGACCGCTTCATGTTGTGGAATTTATCTACACATAAAATTGTATTCAACTCTACTGAAGTAATTATTCCTATTCAGTAGTAAATTTTTAAGAATTCCACTTAAATGTCTGCTGTTATGTCAACGTGATTGTAGTTTAAAAAGCTTTCCACGTTGATATGTCTAAGATGAGATTAATGTCCTTCGGTTTCATGTCAGGTAGAACTTCAATTTGAATAGCAAAGGGATTTGATCTCCTGTTGCAAAATGATAACAATTTAAAATAACAATATCACACTGCGCACCAGGGGGTAACATGTCAATATTGACACCATGACTCAAGGGTGCATAGAATAAAGTTGACAATTCCAACTTGATAAGGCACAAACCACCTATCCAAAAAGGTAGATAACCTATATTACTGGGAGAAATCTTTTCACCGTGTACACATATGTACTGGGTTAAAATTCATGTTCAGCACTGTGTGTATGTGAACTGCTTGAAAATGTGTATGGACATTTTTAAGATGCATATTTACTTGGTAAATAATAAATTTCACAATACTGTTATGTGGACAATCCCTTCAACTGAGCTTCCTTACCAATTGTTAATAGCATATGTACTAGTAGCCAAGTGACTTGAAGGTGATGTCTGAAGATTTTAACTTGTGTCCATCCTTTCCACCTCCTCCCACACAATGTCCCTCTTAACTTAAGTGTTGATACAAGCAGCCTTAAATAGGATTGGCAGTTTTTACCCCTGTGCCTACAAATACCTTAGAATTATATACAAAAGTCGTTTTGGGGGGAACCTATTTACTCACAAAAATGTACAAACTGTACGATATATGTCCAGATATTTTTTTTTGCCAAACCTACAATTTGCCAATTACTGCTCAATAATCATAAATCTCTAAAATTCAAAACACTACAACACCTAATGAATGCTCCAAACAAATATTACGCAGAAGGTCCTCTACCAACAAGG